>JAMKCH010036933.1:0-34299 GCA_023653785.1 Ophioderma brevispina
CCATTTTACATACTTGTCCCTCGCCTGAAGTAGAGTGGCTACGCACTCTTACACCCCAGTGCCGCCTTTCGGTTGCAGTGTGCTTGAACTTTACGTATGCCCCCCCCCCCCCCGCGCTGAAAGTCGTTTCAATGTATACCCCGTGTCGGCTACTTCATACTTCGAGTGGACAGGTAATCAGAAGATTAGTCATGGGGTTAACCCACACCACTCGTGAACAAACTCTGTTTTAAT
The DNA here is from genome assembly GCA_023653785.1 of Ophioderma brevispina. NCBI lineage: Eukaryota > Metazoa > Echinodermata > Ophiuroidea > Amphilepidida > Ophiodermatidae > Ophioderma > Ophioderma brevispina. Next base: position 235 of record JAMKCH010036933.1, read on the forward strand.
GCATTCAGTGTTTTCATCATGATTCTATTTTTCCAGGTACTAACTATGTTAGCAACGCTCCTTGTAGAGACGAAAAGTGCTCTTGAATAGGGCATTTCATGTAAGTGAGTTTTGTTGACTGAAATTTCACCTGTGAGAAATCTCGCCATAACCTGCCTCCTCCACTTTTTGACCTACATTGAAGTTTTATAAGTCTCAATATTTATTGAGTTCTAAAGCATTTTTTTGTAAATTAAAAAAAGAGAGTGCTCTTGACCTAGTACAGATGGGCACGGGAGCTGAATTCTGAACACTTGTCAAACAAATACTTGCCATCATCTTTTGTGGTTGTTATTTTGGGAAATTAACAGAGTTCGTCGTGCATCATGTGTCGGGGGTAGGTGTTAAAGCTCATTACCGGTCCAAATGCCCCAACCCCCCGAGCTAAATTACAAGTGCCAAGGTCTGAAAAATGGGCTATGTGGGAAAGAACCGTATTCTGAGACATTAATTTGTTTTTCTTACATTGGTGGAAACCCAAGAAAGGTACCACAGTTTAGAACCTTATTCTGTTTCGTTTATTGACATGCATGCATTAGAATACATTGCAAACCAGCCTGCTACATGTATGCCGTTGTTACACCAACGCTTGTCGATATAAGACAAGCAGGGCTAATTGTACTGTCAAATGGTACAAGACACTTTTCTGCTGTGTAGTTATTCTATTTTATAATTTGCAATTAACATATAACAACCAGAAAGGTATCTAAATTTATTTATATCACTCTGTGTGACTATTTCCTGTGTATACCATTTTGGTCACATGTAATTATTTTATTGGAAAGTATTTGTTGACATGTGAATAGATCCTGATCCATAACGGTGGTTATTTTTTTGCCAAATTATGAATTTGAATATAAAAATAGTGTTTAAAGTACACCATTTCCAAAGTCACAAGGCTTTATCAAACCTGTACAGAAAACAATCACTGGTTGAAGTACACCTGTACCATACACATACATAGCCCCCGAGGGTGTATTGAGTCAATCCACAATGCACCAGTTTTTGGAATTTCCTCAACAGGGTCCATGTGAATCCTACAAAATCCTATTCTAACACCTAACAACTGACTCTATGTCCTTTTCACGCCCAAAGCATATTACTAGGGAAATCATTACAACACTGAAAACTTGATTTCCTTACAACCAATGTTTGACTGAAACATATGCATTTCCCTTCTGAGAAGTGGAATGCCCCAAATTACCATAATTACAAACCCCTAAAAAAGAGAATGGTCTTGACCAGTGACCCCAGATCACACCCTGGCGACTCTAGCTCTTCCTAAATTACGTTTTGGCCGCCAGTCAGAACTGACGTGTTACCGCAGCCATCTGTCTAGTTTAGCAGCCCAAATTATCGAGATTTTGACACTGGACTAGTTGTCGTCTCATCCGGAATACTCCTAACTACTATACCCTATCTTCTGGAATATATCGGATTATATACTGGATTTATAACCAACTTTCGGACGGAATAAAAGGAGACTTTTACACCGTCGTAGAGCTCTTGTGTTTATCCTTTTTTACCGCCAATGCGGTCATGTGAATCTGTGTAGCGGGAATAAAAGGTAAACAAGGCAACCATAGACGCACTTGTTGCTGCTTTTGATGCCTTGCTATATGTTGAGTCTTGTATTTTGTTATCGGGCTTGCTCGCTAACAATTTATGTAGTCTGGTGGCGTATTATTTTATTATACGCTTGTGGTATATTATAAAATATGTAAAACCTCTGTTTGAAAAATTTCTTTAAAACCAGTTCGTGACGATAACAGTTAACCGAGTTGGTTTTTTGTGTCTTGACGTTGCGTACCGGAACCTCCACGGCACTCTGTTATTTTCCTATAACGGTTTTTTATTGCGCACGCTATTTGCCTCTAGCCGCTCACTCTCACCCCCCGTTTTTCATTAAATGGCGCACAATTGCGTTCGCGGCCCTGCCCTCCATTAAAGAATGGGACCCCCATCCCTGATGTATCGTGCACAGGCAATGTTTCCCCGCACCGACAGGTGCTCCTCTTTCTGTCTCTGCTCCTATACGGATGCTCAGTGGGCAATCATGGAGCATGGGTAAACGCCGCTCGAGCTGCGTACACGGGAAGGGGGGGTGGTGATCGGGCTCCGGCCCGGGGTTCGTCCAAGGCACTCGCTGCTGCTCTTGGTTCATCCCGAAGGTGATTTTGCTTCGGCTTCTTCGCGGCATGCTGATGAGGTGGCGACGCACGCGTACACCCAGTGCCGCCTTTCGGTTGCAGTGTGCTTGAACTTTACGTATGCCCGCGCTGAAAATCGGTTCAATGTAAACGCCCGTGTCGCTACTTCATACTTCGAGCTGGACAGAGTATAATCAGAAGATAGTAGTCATGGGGTTAACCACACCACTCGTGAACAAACTCTGTTTTAATGCATTCAGTGTTTTTGCATCAGTGATTCTATATTTTCCCAGGTAATAACTATGTTAGCAACGCCCCCTTGTAGAGACGAAAACTGCTCTTGAATATGGCATTTTGTGAGTTTTGCGAACTGAAATTTCACCTGTGAGAAATCTCGCCATAACCTGCTCCTACTTTTGACATAAATTGAAGTTTTAAGTCTCAATATTTATGCAGTTCTAAGCATTTTTTTGTAAATTAAAAAAGAAGAGAGTGCTCTTGCCCGTAGTACAATGGGCACGGGAGCTGAATTCTGAACACTTGTCAAACAAATACTTGCCATCATCTTTTGTGGTTGTTATTTTGGGAAATTACAGAGTTCGTGCATCAGTGGTGTAGGGGGTAGGTGTTAAAGCTCATTGACCGGTCAAATGCCCTAACAACCGAGCTAAATTACAAGTGCAAGGTCTGAAAAATGGGCGATGTGAGGAAAAGAAAGTATTCTGAGACATGTAATTTGTTTTTCTTAACATTGGTGGAAACCCAAGAAATGGTACCCAGTTTAGAACCTTTGCGTGTATTGACATGCATGCATTATGAATACATTGCAAACCATGCCTGCTACCAGTGGCGTACCGAGGGAGTCGATCCAGAGGGGGCAAATTTCCAAGTGGTCCCGCCAGAGGGGACAAAATTCATAAATCGTCCCGGTGATTTGGTCCATTGCTGAATTTACTTTAATTTTGCCCAAATTTGGGCTGAATTGGTTGAAATTCCATGAAAAAGAGGGCTAAAAATGCACATTTTGGCCCAAATCGTCCCGCTTTTTCGAGCCAGAGGGGGCAACTTGCCCGCCCCCCCCCAGAGATGCCAGTGAGTGTTACCCAAAAAATCTGTAAAAGCGCGTAAATTTGGGGAAAATGACCCAAAACAGGCTGAAAATAAATAAAACTGCGGAAATTTGGGAGTAAAAAAAATCTGAAAATTGGCATCTCTGCTCCCCCCCAGTCGGTACGCCACTGCCTGCTACATGTACGCCATGGTTCCACCCACACTTGTCGGTATAAGACAAGCAGGACTAATTTGTACTTTCAAACCTTTACAAGAGACTTTTCTGCTCGTTGCAGTTATTTCTATTCTATAATTTGCCAATTAACATAATAACAACTCAGAAAAGGTAATCTAAATTTATTTATATCACTCTGTGTGACTATTCCTGTGTATACCATTTTGGTCACACGTAATTATTGAAAGTATTTGTTACATGTGAATAGATCTGATCATAAAAGGTTATTTTTTTCCAAATTATGATTTGAATATAAAAAATAGTGATTTTAAAGTACACCATTCCAAAGTCACAAGGCTTTATCAAACTGTACAGAAAAAAATCACTGGTTGAAGTAGCACACTGTATCATACACAGACATAGCCCAGAGGGTGTATTGAGTCAATCCCACAATGCACCAGTTTTGGGAAATTTACCTCAACAGGGTCATGTGATCCTACAAAAATCCTATTCTTAACACATACAAATCCTGACTCCTATGTTCATTTTCACCCACAAAGCATTAGTACTTAGGGAATTTTTAGCATGATTATGACATGTCCTGTGGTTCTTAAACTTTTGGAACACTTTTTATCCCTAAGTACTGATATAAGTTTTGTACAGTACAGTATAGGCACATTGCAATGCATTGTGGGATTGATTCAAAATGCCCTTGGACATAGCCCTAAGGTAGGTACATTACCCTGATCAGCCTACATCTAGATAAACTGTTGCACCCCAGACCAGTTGGTTACAAACCAATTGATTGTGGAGGCAATCACCAGCAAGTCTCTTGCACAGAGTAATGCCCATGATATACTTGCCGTCGCAGCATGCGACTGTAAAATCGCTAGTGAAAAAACGCTTGCAGCGTTTTGTCAATCGCTTCCAGCGTCAATGTCGCTGGGAGCATCGGAGCGATTGAGATGAATTCAAGTCAACTGGCTTGCGTCAAGTCGCTTGGGTATACTAGCAACTTATCGATTAAATATCGGCAGTCGCTTTTCCAATAAGCAACGGAAGTGATGTCATAAAAAAAAACGCTACGCTCCGTGCGATTGCTTAGTATATCATGGGCATAATTACCACTGGAGCCTGAAACTTAAGAATGATATTAATAAACTTGACAAGCAAATGAGTTTGACATGCCGTAGACTGATTGAGTTGGTGTAGTTATCAACATTTTAAAAACAAATATCATTAATTGCTTCTCAGCTCTCTAAAGAAATTTCAGATCTTCAGAACTCGAGAGCCACAATACGTTTTGTTTATGGTATTTAAAAAAGCTACAGGTTTTCAGTATTAGTAGCCTTATTTTGATCAGATTTGAGCACAATCATTTTTTTTATTAATATTATAATTTTATACCTTATCGCGGCTTGAACGGTTTATCCTTCATGTAAGACTGCACGGATTAGCCTAATATAAAGTCTTTATGAAATGATTAAAAGGATTGTACAGTTTTATTCCGTAAAAGAGTCTTTACTCTAGTCTAACTCATGAATATCTTACACCAAGGATAGACTACTTGAACAAAGTAGGGCTGGCTGTGTGCTTGAAAATGCAGGGGTGAAATTTAGTGATGAACTGGGCTATTTCAAAACAGTTTATATCCCTCCAAAAGGAAAACTTTAAAAAAACCCATCAGTGTTGATCTCACTACAAAATTTTAAAATTTCAGGAGGGTGGGAGGAGGGAGAAACATGTATAAAAAATAAATCGGGGAAATTTGTTAAGATGAAAGCAATCATTTTAGGAAATTTAACTGAAATTGATGAGTTAGGCCAATATCCAGCTCTTCTTGCAGTCAGGGGTGTAAGAATTTAATTTGGAATAGCCCATTGTAGGTAAAAGTATAGGCTGGTATTCTGAAAGGGAGTCTAACGTTAGACCCGGGTTTAAGCCAGGGTTAGTCTTACACGAGTGGACCTTTTTCCTTCCAACATACTCTAAAAATATGCTGTAACGGGTGAGAAAATTCCTCATGGATGGTCCGAAACGGCCCATCCATGAGTAATTTTCTCACCCATTTCATTAACTTTCACAGTATCTTGAAAGGAAAAATGGTCCACTCATGTAGGACTAACCCTGGTTTAAACCCAGGTGTAAAGTTAGACTCACTTTCAGAATACCAGCCATTATGTATAAAAAATAAATCAGGAAATTTCTGAAGATGAAAGCAATCATTGTAGGAAATTGTCAACGAAGTTGATGAGTTAGGCCAATCCAGCTCGTCTTGCAGTCAGGGGTGTAAGGATATCATTCGGAACGGCCCATTGTAGATAAAAAATATAGTTGACACAGGAAAGATACATGTGCATGGAATGAAGGAATCTTTAGTTCACAGACCCACCGAACAAAAGAATTTCACGTTTCATGCGCAGGTACGTCTCTAATGTAAGATTTTGAAAGCGATCTTTTATCAAAGCTTGTGTTTGAAAGCGCACCATAGTTGAGACCTTAATTATTTTAGGCTGTTCAATTTGAAATTTATACTCCCCCTGTGTAAGACCACAACTAAAATTTTCACAGAGGGCTGTGTATTCCACATGAAGTTACCATATTGGCTATTCTAGTTGCATTCTATACCCGCTTTGTAAACTACACTAATCTTCCATTGAGGTGTATTTCAATTGCAGCTACCCATAACAATGGCCTATTCCATTTGAATTACATACTCCCTCTATGGAAGATTTTACCTAAATAATGCACAGAGGGGGTGTGGATTTTAAGTGGAAGAGCATATTATTATCGACATTGTCTTGACACAAAATTGTACAGTAATTAAAATCTAATGATATGTCTTTCATTTGTTACTTGTGACTGGGTCAGATTTTGAGTATGGATATGTATGTTTTGCATGATATGAAAAGTTCATTTTTTTTCTCTCTCTGATGAAGTTTGTTGACAGTGACCAACAATATTGTTGAACTTGCTCAGTTCAGTTTTTAAAATTGTGGTTTTAAAATGATCTTTTCATATCGTGATTTTCCGAAAAAAAAAAAAAAAAAAAAAGCGATCTTTTATCAAAGCTTGTGTTTGAAAGCGCACCATAGTTGAGACCTTAATTATTTTAGGCTGTTCAATTTGAAATTTATACTCCCCCTGTGTAAGACCACAACTAAAATTTTCACAGAGGGGGTGTGTATTCCACATGAAGTTACCATATTGGCTATTGTAGTTGCATTCTATACCCGCTTTGTAAACTACACTAATCTTCCATTGAGGTGTATTTCAATTGCAGCTACCCAATGGCCTATTCCATTTGAATTACATACTCCCTCTATGGAAGATTTTACCTAAATAATGCACAGAGGGGGTGTGGATTTTAAGTGGAAGAGCATATTATTATCGACATTGTCTTCTTGACACAAAATTGTACAGTAATTAAAATCTAATGATATGTCTTTCATTTGTTACTTGTGACTGGGTCAGATTTTGAGTATGGATATGTATGTTTTGCATGATATGAAAAGTTCATTTTTGGCTTACGAAGTAAGTCTATAAGAGAGTGCTGGGTGATAGATCAATATGTTCATCAAACTTTATTTCCAATTACTCCACAGTATGAAAACAAAACAGTTATATGGAGGAGTTGAGCAAAAGGTCTATAGGGCCCAAAACACTCACCCCCCCTTGGAATACATTAACACGCAAGAAACAAGGCATAACTATCAAGAAACGCACAGAAAGTGTTACACTTGTAACACTTGTAACACATTTCTTGTTAGACTAAAATCATAGTCAATACTCTTGGTTCACGTAGTTGTCTGGCGACTCTTTGCATGCATTGTTAGTAAGGTCTCTACCAAGAAACAGGGAACCATTTTTTGGACATCAAGGTCAGTAATTAGATATACACCACATGTGCTTATGTGTAGAAAAAAAAAAAAAAAAAAAATATACAGTAGCGCGAATTTCAAATAGCGCATGGTCAGACAAAATACTTTTAATTCGTTTTATGGTTAGTATAATTCCTTTTTTCCATGAAACCACTCCATATGTGTTCAATAATTGTTTTTATAGCGTATATTATGTAAGTTATTCTTGATGCAGGTTCTCCTTTAAGGGACGTTAGGATATGGGAATTGTCACTTAATTGGTTTGTTTCACCTCATTGCACAACTCAATGCCACACCTCTGGAGTAAGCCACAGCATCCTTGATGCTCTCGTTTTTCTCTCTCTGATGAAGTTTGTTGACAGTGACCAACAATATTGTTGAACTTGCTCAGTTCAGTTTTTAAAATTGTGGTTTTAAAATGATCTTTTCATATCGTGATTTTCCGTAAGCCCGATAGAGCTCAACAATACATGTGCTGGCCCTATAAAGAATGTATTTTATTGCTTAGTTTATTCACATCATACTTTCGTTGCCAATTATTTTAAGTTGGTTTTCCCACACAGCCCTTACATGGATTTAAGGATGTAACCAGTGTTAAGTCTTGTTACCATTTATGGATTGTGTTACATTGTTATATACTAGGCGGTCCTCAGGTTTCGCGATCACCTGGCTTTTTTTAAAGCACTACTTGTTTGAAAACCATTTTTCGCAATCGCAAGGCCCAAGCTACACCCACCCACCAAGTTTCGCGACCGTACAACCCCTGGCCGTCGAGAAAAATGGTTGACAGACACACAGACTGATGTGGCCTATTATAATATAGATACTTGCACCTGTAATTTGAGAGTTTCTTTATTACAAACAGGTGTATAATTTGGTGGGTGTCTGATTTAGACATCTTCAGCGAATTCTTTTTCTCAGTGAATTTTGCATGCTAATATATGAAATTAGACCCTATTGAAAGTGGCTGTAATTAGGGCTCTAACCATGTTATACAGCATTTAATTAGACATAAACAACCATGCACTCATGTGTCTACTTAGTTTACATAATTAGGGCAAATCACTCAAGTATGATAGAAATATGCATTGTTCTGATGAAACACTGTAGCTTAGTTGAAGCTCTATCAATGACAAGATCAACAAGATGAACATTTTCCCCCTGGGGGAATGCAACTTTGGTTTGGGTAGGGGTGTGATGCAAAGTGCCGAACTTGGGGGTTTGAGGACTGAAATTTTGGCCAAAGTAGGGTCTTCAGAACTGAAATTTTTTGCCAATTTTATGGACTTGGAAAATGAAGTTTGGGTTAAACATAAGGTTTAGGAGCTGAAGAACTGGCAAAATTTCACAAAAATTTAGCCATGGAGCTTAAATATGTGAGTTTTGTAGCAAAGTAGGGTTCTTAAGAACTGAAACATTGTTGAACAGGGGTCTAAAGAACTGCAGAAGAGGCGCGAACTGGGCTTTTCAACCACCACACATACACATCCCGCATTTTAGGTCAGTGTGTTCCACCCCGGGCATTTTCCAGGGAACAAACACTAACATGCAAAGAAAGGCAAAGAAGATCCTTTTCATAGTAAGGTTGTTATATTAATGTTCACATCATTTACATCCATTTGCAAACTTGGAAACGCATTTTGAATCGGCTAAATTCACTTTTTTGTTGAATGCTGTACATACACTGCAATTTCAAAACAAATGCTTCACAGAATCAAAGTGTGACAAATAGCTGCGTTTGAGGCTGTGTCCTAATACGCGTCGTGTGCAGGGGGCTTCCAGAACTAATGCGCAGTGTGAATGGTTGCAACAGCTGTTGTTTCTTTAACGTTTAACAACGTGTGCTCATGTAGTAAACAAATAGGGGGAATTACAGCTTTTACTTTAAAGTCTGACTCAGAGATTTCGAAATATTATTTTTTTTGTGTAATAATGAAAAATAGTCAACTAGAACTAAAGATAGTAACCTAAAATGCACAATTCCGAAATTTGAGATGAATCGGATTTTTTGTTTTGATGCAGTAAACATTTATGTGTAGTATTACGTCCCATAGGATACTGTGTATAACAAAAATTCCGGATGCGGAATTTTGTAACAAAGTTGTGATTTTCTATATGAAGGAATTCGATTTAAGCTTAGCAATTTCACACAGTGATTAGTATATGGACAAGCATTATGTACATGCAAAAAACAATTTTTTTTTGAACCCCATCCATTCTAGATTTCTTACAGATTTTCCTATTTTGTTATCAGTGCAATGACTACTTAAAGTCCATTGTAGTGGATTATTGACATGCGTATTCTGTGAAATACTTGTTCAAATATCTGAAACATTTTGGCATTATTTTTTCAACAGTTGCTAATATCTGAGGAGTAGTTTGAGAGAGAAACTCTTTATCATGCATCCCTGTTGTTACCTAACCTCGAGGTCAAAATAACAAAAGTTCTATCGGTTTAGACCCATTCTCAGAACTTGCATTACTTTAAAAGTGAAAATGGAGAAAATATTATTTCCCAGGAGACGTAAATGTAAAGTAGGCACGGCAATAACATTAGGTGTAAAGTGCTGACAGATGTTGTATTTTGCTCATTGTATATGTCCTAAAACAGTCTGACAGTTCCATGTTTTTTGTTTATTACGATGATAAGCTGCCAATATCAGTGATCATAAAGTGCAGTGTTGTTATCCACATCGCCAATGTATAGGTCTTATCAATTAGAGGAACACTGGTACACTTTGCATAGAGGGCACCCGCATTTTTGGTCTAAACCAGATAATGGCGGCCAAGGCTCATTCAATATAGCAACTCACCCAATATCAAAATTGATTACAGCATTGCAAGCCACAAACAACAATTAATTTGGGCACTTTGATGTGGTGTGCTCATGGGTATTCCCATGGCCCTTATATGTCTTCTTCCATTATATCAAAATTAAAAATACAAAAATTGAAATAAAAAATATTGCTTGAAAACATAAAAAAAATTCGGAATATTTCAATGACTTAGGTCATTTCGGAATTTTTCAATGACTTAGGTTTTACATGTTAAACCAATGAAGTCTAAATTGAGGATTTCTTGGCCACCACGGCCTGGTCAAAACTTATATTTTGCATGTTTGTATTGCTTTTACTGTGTTAATCCCTTACCTGAAATGAATAAGCGTATAACAGTTTCTTTGTGTTAAAATAAAGTAAATTTGTAATAAAACCACTCCAGTGGGTTTTACTCCAGTGGCTTGGGTTGCACAACTACACATTATACTCTGTCAAGCTCGAAGTATGAAGTAGCGACGTGGGCGTATACATTGTGCCGACTTTCAGCGCGCGCGTAAGCAAAGCACAACCGCACTGCAACTGAAAGGCGGCACTGGGTATACGCGTGCGTCGTCACTTCATACTTCAGACAAGACAAAGTATAGAGATGTGTATATACACATACGGATATACACAATAGATATGTGTAAATATTAATATGCATGCACGATGTATCATGCACCCATGGCCAGGAGTTGATTTTAGAGATTCAAATTGTACCTAATTGGCGAGTATCACTAAAAACTTGATAGAGACAAAATCCTGAAGGAGTGGGTTTTTTTTCGAAAATTTCTCAGCCATCATGGTTTTGATACAAATAATGAAAATTCCTGGGGACGACGTTCCTACGCTCCCTACATATCCAACAATGACCTTGAGCACAGCACATAATCGTTGTGTGAGCGCAACAAAATCGTAAGTGCAATAGCTGCCATTTGTCAGAAATTCCCATGAAACGTACTATTAGACCAAGTCTTTCGTCAGTGGCTCTTGAAATGGTTCTTCAGGTGACTGTGTCCCCTGAAGAGCCACTGACTCAGGAAAAATAAAAAGATAAATTGAGTAATCCTAATAATACATAGCAGCACACAGATGTATCACATGGCAGCACACAGATGTATCACATGGCAGCTATTGTATATACTTATAACCATCATAGTTGAAAGAAAAATGCAAGACCAGCAGCTGGATGTAGGACTTGCAATATAGGGTATCAAATTGTTTAGGACTGTAAGTCTCATATAGGGTATCAAATTAGGCTTCCAAGTCCCATATATGGTACCTTGTGAGAAGAGCTCTTACTAATAACTGTCTTTTGACTAGTTTAATGCTGTTGAGACACTTGTTCGAGTCTAGGGAAAAGGTTTACTATACTCCATTTACCTTCCTTAAGTCAGTGATGTCGCTTTTTTTTGCACCGTTTTTTTACCGGCTTGTGTTCCGCATTCGTCTGCGTTTTGCATCAACGCTCACAAATTTTATGCTGTGATTTATTGCTACACACTGACCTCACTGAATTGGAGAAGGTAAATCACATAGTAATTATGTTAAGATATCCATAAACGTAAAAAGTGGGTTTCGTATACGTCCAGTCGCAGTGAGTGATTGGCATGCGCAATACCAACGGATTTTAACCAGGAACAAGTGTTACCCATGCTCATGAGCAGAAATCGACTGGAAGTAATATATATGGGCTTTAGATTTTGATCTGGGCAATGTAAAAAAGGTTTTTTCAAAGCTTAACAAAAGTCAATATTTTGCATATCTTTTTTGAGATTATCTATGTCGCCAAATCTGGCCATATTGTAGCTGCTGTCATCACCCCCCCCACCCCCCCCACCGTCAAAAGAGTAGTCTGCTCTCAAAACAAACAAAACATTAGGTTTATAGGTTGAGAGTGGCAGGCACAATGATGGTTTTTCCATAAGTTGACACCCTTTTGAATTGGAACCTTAACGGAATAACCACATGAAACTCGTGTGGTTATTCCTTGTTGCCAATTCAATAAAAGGGTGTCCGAAAGAAGGGTGTCACCTAAGAGAACACCCAGCACGATATTATTTCTGTAAAAAACCTGTTTCCGTATAAGTGAGTGTGACTTCAGTGTGTACGAACAAAAGTTAGCACCTGGTCTACGGATATGTTAGAGGTACAAAGAATACCCATACAGCAACAGCATTCAATAGCATTATCATTGAGCCTGAATTTAACAGCACAAGCCTGCAGGTGCACATGCTACATTGCTGGAGACAGTGCTTTGTTTGTTGCTGTTGTGATGTCAACACAACGCAACCCCTCATCATAAATCCTGATATTTTAAAGGCTAACAAGGTAATTTTAGAGAGCAGATGATTTCTTCTGTAATTCAAGTTTCATTGATGTAATGATTTTAAATATTTTGATTGACTCTCTAAAAGTAAACTTAATAATGAATCCATATGTATATCAATTGCAAATGAGACTACGGTGTGCATTTAAAGAACCACGTAAGAGACTGTTTGTTGCAATTAAAACCCTTTCAAAGAATATTTGAGATTTTAGAGTTTCTTCTTTGATTTCGTTCCTTTTTAGATATTAAAGCATCAATTGTAATTTCATAATGTCTATGCATAACAGTGCCGTCAGATTGTGTTTTCTGAACAGAGATATAGATAATAAAAGTTTAGGGTGCCAACTGCCATTTTCAATCACAAGGCCTTATTGCCATTTTTGGCATATGGTTAATTGTCATGCCCAAGGATCACACCATTAAATCACGTGAGAACCCGTAGGTCCATCCCCCACGGCAAATGAGGTGGGTTTTTTTTTGGTACACCCTCGCCTATAACCCTTAAAACTGAGAGAAATGGCGAATCGGGGTTCAAATCATGATTGCCTATCAATATTAAGTACTAAAATCGTAGGAATCTCAAAAAAAGTTGTCCATTGATATGTTATTTGATCTGACATACCATTTTAAAAAACCGTAGTCCTTAGGGCACCCCTGACTGAAAAAGTGCTGTGACCTCCAGGATCCACGGCGCAAGCTAGTCTCTTGGCGGTTCAGTCGCTCGAAAATTTTTGGGATACTACCACCCTAATTTTCATGATTGATTGGGTAGGAATATGATTATCTTCAAGCAGAAGGTAGCTGTAAGGTCTGAGATGTTCCATTTAGGAGAAATGATGTTTTCATCTCGCCCATTTTGTACAGTAACGAATGGGAGCAGCATTTAAGTGGTGTGAACCCCCAACCCATTATTATTGAAACCTTACAAGCATGGAAAAATGCACTTTATCATTGATTTCACCAGGTGACCCAACAATATAAAATGATCCATACAGATTCAAGAACATCATCAGGATTGGTATGCCCCCAAAAAGTTTAATTTTTCTGTCAAGATCAGCCCAACGTTTTTAAATTCTTTCACTATGGCGTCCAATTAGCATGGCTTGTGTATGTTTGGAGATGTTCTGGTGAGTGCGAGGTTTTTACCACACTAGTAATGCACAAGCGTTTTTTCTGAAATTTTAATTAGAGGTGGGCTATAGAAGGTCAATTTTCCAGATCACCACTTCTAACACAGGCTCATTTGGTGACTTAAGACACTGAAAAATACTGAAAAAGTGCGAAACTAGGGTGCCCCCCATCGTAAATCCAAAGTGGCCGCCAAATTGGTCCAAAATTAAATTTGATTCTTCTTACCATCTCTTTGAGTAGAAATTATATATGCAAATTAATAAATCTTCCACTCTTTTATCATTCTATCACACAATCAAGACAATTAAAAAACAATGATAATGCGTATTTCCTTGCAATATCAAGATGGCATTTAAATTGGAAAGTTTTTTGAAAAAGTGCATATGGGCCAATCATTAATATGAGGAAATATTTTCAAGGGCCATCCATAAACTCTCTTAACAAGCAGTAACTTCCTTCAGTTCATGGTTTCTCAAAAATATTCCACATAAAATGGCAATGGTCGTTTAAGGGGTCAAAATCGTAAACTTTTGTTTTGTCAAGCATATATTTCATAACACATCTTGGTTTTAAAGGTCCAAGATGACAGCCAGATGGTCCGTCTTCAAATTTCGTTTCAACACCTACAAATTGTCCATCCATTATATGTCCATAAGTTTATGATAAAAGTAAATTAAAGTATGAAATATATGGCTTTGACAACTTAGTAAAACTCTTGATTTTTTTTTTAGTTTGTTAAGGTACTGTACAAATAAAATTTGCATTCTGTGCATTCTTTAAATCTACAAAATTGCCATATATTTGTATCATTTATTAACATTGTTAACCTGGTTTTAAAAAAGATTTTTTAAAAATATACCATATTTTGGTAATCAAAACATGTCTCGTAATTAACCTTATTATTTATAATTTGTGGGATGAATACATCATCATTATCCATCGGACTGCGAGCATTGGTCACAATACGTCTCCATATAACTTTCTCCCCGGCAGTGAGGATGATTTCTCTTAGAGTAAGCTCAACATCCCTGTTGATCAGCCAAGCAATGTACTGGTATAGAGCCATTGGTGGGCGATCGACCTCGTCCATTTACCGTTAACCCAGGAGCTAGCAACACATTTGTAACACATCTCAAGTCCAAAAGGTTTGAGGTGATTGAATATGTTGACAGACGGACAGGAAAACCCCTGAAACGGATTCTTAAGTGCCGCCATGATGCCTTAAGGATAGGGGGCCAAAACAAAGTTTGTACAGGGGTCAAATTTGTAATTGATCCAATCATGTTGAAAAGCACAGCACCATGTTATTGTCTAACCATAAGGACTCAGAAAAGGTATAGTTTGTAATATGCTACACGCTACAGTTTCAGAATATAGCTAAAAAAAAACAGCAAAAAAAAATCATCAATAAAACAAAAAGGGTCAACTTCAGTTGTACAGAGGATGGGGTCACATTTTAAAATTGCTCCGATTTGGATTAAAACATGGTGCAAATTATTGGTGGAGCTCATAGGATAAAATTAAGGGAATCTTTTGAGTTGTCTCAAATTCTTTGCTTAAGAAAGTAGGGGGTAACAAGATCAGCCCACATTTGAATGCAAGGACGTGACCTTCTGTGCCCCCACATCGGAAACCTAAGCACTTAAGACAGTCAAAACTATTCCTTTTTAACCTATGAGCTCCACCAAATTTGCACCATTATTTATCCAAATCTGAGCAACTTTAAAATTTGACCCCTGTTCCACTGAAATTGACCCTTATTATTGATTTTTTGCTGTTTTTAGCTATAACTCTGAAACTTGTAGCTTTACATATGTACAAACTATACCTTTTCTGAATCCTTATGGTTAAGACACATAACATGGTGTGGCTTTCAACATGATTTGATCACTTTACAAATTTGGCCCTATACAACTTTGTTTTAGCCCCCTCTCCTTAAGGCACCACTTGCGGCACTTAAGAAACGCATTTCAGGGGTTCCTGTCCGTCTGTCCTACTATTTAATCACTCAAACAAACCTTTTGTACTTGAGATGTGTTACAAATGTGTGCTAGCTAAGGGCTACGTGGGTAGATTGTCAGTGCATACTAATAGATGAGATTCCTCTTCTGGCTTCCCAAGATACACCCCCCGACGAAGTTTGCCTATGGAGATGGTTTCAAAAAGAGGTTTTCTGGCCTGACATGTTTGACTGCCTCATTAGTAACACCTCTTGCCTGGGCGCCCCGATTCTTGAGGCATATAAAATGGACAGTTCTGGCACATTTTGTGTATGATTCAAGCTGTTGAGTTAGTACCCATAGTACCATGTCGCCATCAATAAAGCAGTATAGACATGCAAAAGCAGACCATCGAGGCCTCAGCCTTCGACGATATCGCTCTTGTGCAGCCACATCGCGATACCAAAATACTTGAAGTCGTCACTTCTTAATGATTCTCCATCAAAAGTTCGATCTCCTGCCCCGGCAAAAATTATATCCTTTCCCTTCAGTTTGCTGACGTTGATCTTCAGCCAACATTTAGGAGTGTTACTTTGGCCTCCACTGCTCTTGGCTCTACTAAGAGAACTTTCAAGCAGAGGATGTCATCTGCAAAAATCAGATCTGTTAGGATGCGGCCTGGCTGTCTAGAGGTTTCTTTGGGTTGGTGACAAATCCAAATCAAGGCTGGAGTTCATTTAGATTAAGTCAATACAAGAGAATAGGAAGGAGGCTAGAAACATCTCCTTGTAGTACGCCAGTTGAAATTCAAGGTGTCGGTTAGAAGTTCATCAACAATACTGCACCCGTGAGATTGTCAGAGGCACGAACTCTGCTTCCCACATTTCAGATGGAATCCTATGACGGAGTATGGCAAACATTATCTCTATGGAGGTCGAATGCTTTGCGGCGAAACCGATGAAAGTGATGTACAGAGCAAGTTTGTTGATCTTTGGCTCCCGCTATCGGTGCAGCGGCATGGACTGGTCGGTGAGCTTTTTACCCTTCCTAAATCTAGCCTGTTGATGATACATAGCTAGGTCGTTAACAGTTATGCTCATTTTGTATTTAAAGTCTTAACGGCAGACGTTATCACCATCTGGGATTTCTTTCTCCATTGTTTAACAAATCAGAAATGCCAGACTGAGTTTTTCTAATGTTCAAAGACTAATTACTGCACTAATTAAAATCTCCATGTGGACTCATTGGCAACACGGAGAAAGTCAGCAGACTCGCCATACTTCTTAAGGCCATAAGGGGACATCTCGCCATACCGGTGCAAAACTACCTTCAGCCGGCTCAACGGCGTACACGTCGGTCAAAAGCTAATAACTATATTGAGCATCACACCAAATAGACTGTCATAAATATTCTTTCTTCCCAAGAACAGTCCATAGAGCCTGGAATGATCTACCTTAATTAATTACTTCCATATCAATCCAAGTAGCTTCAAGTTCTGCCGTGCTGATTACTTCAGAGAACAGACAACCAGTTTATATTACATCCTTTTTGGGCGCACAACCATTTCCTGTTACGCCACTGTTCCTGTTGGAATGTTGAGCAGTATTATCGTAAACGTAAACGTAAGACTCATCTCCCACTCATTTTCGCTCGAAGGGTCCACATTATCTTGAAATTAGGAGCTTAGTTATGAATTCATATCCTCTGCAAGTCCGACATAAAATGTCAGATGTATGTACCACAAGGATCAATACTAGTCCTCTCTATTCGCCTATATATAATGTTATTGTGAACACATCATCTTTTCCAGATCTATGTGTGTACTGAAGATACAAATACCATATTCACATATTGACAATGATAAAATGGCTGAATCATTCAGGTAACTAAATGAATGTTTATTCTTTAAATAGGCGATAAATTGTATGTAAACCCAAGTACGACAAATTTGGTAATGGGTAAAACTTGTTCTAAAATAACCAATTTAACGCGGCAAACGCGTATCTAGCTTTCCTTGGGTCAGAGGGGCAAACAAATTTTCGCCTCGGTGTGACAAATAAGATTGACAAATATAAAATTTAATCTGGCTAACAATGATAATAATATATTTCATTTCATTGTAACGCTTACTTGTTCAATACATGGGGGTTCAATTGCCATACCTCAAGTCAAGGCAAGTCAAGTAAAATTTTATTATTACTCCACGAAGGAAATTCACCTCTTATCGCACATGCAAAATAACATCATGAAATATAATATACAGGGTGTCCACAAAATGGTGCAAGGCAAAAGCACCCTCGTTGGAGGTGGAAAAATAAAATAGTGACGTAATATTTACATCATATCACAAATTAAGGGAGGGGTCATTATTTATTGAGGATTTGAGGGAAAAAAAAAAAAAAAAAAAAAAAAAAAAAAAAAAAAAAAAAAAAAAAAAAAAAAAAAAAAAGGGGGGCACATGAATTTTTAAATGGGGAAATCAGCATGATCAAGGGGGAACGTGAAATATTTGAATGGAAGCGAGGGGGGAACGCGATTTTTTTTTTTGCTGAAAAAAAGTTGAAATCCTCCATCCCCCCCGGCATAAATAATGACCGCTCCCTAAGTCTTGGCTTTTGAATACTGTTTACAGCATCCGATTTGGATTTTGGAATCCAGAGATATGGCTAATATTGTAAGAGAGGGTGTGGTACCAATTGTGCCACTTTTTCACAGAATTAGATACAGAGTAAGAGCATTATGCTGATAGGATAATAGGGCTTATTGACTTAAGATTTGACTTCAGAACCTGCAACTGCACATCGAAAGAGCTCCATTATCATAATAGTCATGTGTAATTTCGATTTGATTTCAAAACTATGGTTATTTTGTATTTCAATTTGCTTCATTAACAGAAGTTCTTTTTCCAGAACTCTTAAAAATGTGTATTATATATGCAAGAAGATATGTAATTATATGTAATTATACTCCGCGCCTAAAAATCCGAAAGATGTTGAAAATGGCCATCAACGTGCTCAAACTTGCTTTCAAATGAACGCGCCAAGCCAGCTGGATAAATCTCTCAAACTTCCACATCATGCTTCATTATCAATGCATTACGGACACAGGTCAATAAGCAAACACATTACGCGAACAACGCTCCTGGCATTTATTATTATAATTCACCTACATACCTACATACCTTTTTAATACAGTAATTTATATCGTTCGGATTTTTTAGGCGGGCAGTATATTATGCTTAGGTTCAATATAGGGGAACAAACCAAAAAATCGCCCGTCGCAGAAACGGAGGTTTTTGATTCGGCCCTTACAATTTTCGAGTTTCTCATTCTCAAGAAGAGATTAGTTTACTCCATTTACCTTCCTTAAGTCAAGTGAGGTCAGCTTTTTTCTTGCACCGTCTTTTTACGCTTGTGTTCCGCATTCGTCTGAGTTTTGCATCAACGCTCACAATTTAATGCTGTGATATTGCATTACACACTGACTACTGATTGGAGGAAGGTAAATCACTATAGTAATTCTGTGGAAGATACAAGAAACAGTTTAAAAAGTGGGTTCGTTATACTTCCAGTAGCAGAGGAGTGCCAGTGATTGGCATGCGCACAATACCCGGATTTTAACCCAGGAACAAGTGTTACACATTGCTCATTGGCAAAAGAAATAGAATGGGAAGTATATCATCGGGGCTTTAGATTTTGATCTGGGCAATGTAAAAAAGGTTCAAAGCTTAAACCAAAGGTCAATATTTTTGCCATATCTTTTTTGAAGATATCTATTGTCGCCAAATCTGTGGCCATATTGTAGCGGCTGTCACCCCCCCCCCCCCCACACCGTCACACAAGAGTTAGTCTGCTCTCAAAACAAACAAAACATTATGTTTATAGGTTGAGAGTGGCAGGCACACTGATGGGTGTTTCCCTTTAAGGTGAACCTTTTGAATTGAACCTAACGGAATAAACCACATAAACCGTTGGTTTATCCTTGTTTCCAAATTCATAAGGGTTTTGTCAGAAGAAGGGTGTCCCCCCCAAACCTTATGGAAAACCCACAAGGTAGTCATTGCTGTAGGAAACCGTGTCCGTATAAGTGACTGTGACTTCAGTGTGTCGAACAAAAAAGTAGCACCTGGTCTACTGAGATATGTTAGAGGTACAAAGAATATGCCATACAGCAAAACAGCATTCAATAGCATGATATTGAGCATGAATTTTAAAATCACACGCCCTGCAGGTGCACATGCATTACATTGCGACAGTGGCTTGTTTGGTGCCTGTTGTTGATGTCACACGTCACCTCATCTATAGAACCTGAGTTTAAAAGGCTAAACCATGGTAATTAGATGAGCAGATGATTGTAATCAAGTTTTAATTGATGTAATGATTTTAAATATTGTGATTGACTTTTAAAAGTAAACTAATAATGGAATCCAATATGTAACATAATTGCAAATGAGACTACGGTGATGTGTGTGTGAATGTAAGAACACGTAAGACAGTTTATGTGCATTAAAAACCTCTTTAAAAGAATATTTGAGATGTGTAGAGTTTCCTTGATTGTAGTTGCCTGTTTTAGAATATTAACTCATCAATTGTTTAATTTCATGAAGTCAATTGCATAACAGTGCCGTCAGATGGTGTTTTCTGAAACAGAGATATAGATATAAAAAGGTTGGGTGCCAACTGCCATTTTCAATCAACAAAGCTTATTGCCATTGTTGGGCCTATGCGGTTGTAATTGTCAATGCCCCCAGGATTCACACCAGTAAATAACGTGAGAAAACGGTAAAGTCCAGCCCCACTGCAAATGAGGTGGGTTTTTTTTTGGTGACCCTCGCATAAATAACCCTCTTAAAACTGAGAGAAATGGCGAGAATTGGGTTTGCAAATACATGGTTGCTATCAATATTAAGTATAAAATCTGTAGGAATATCAAAAAAGGTTGGCATTGATATGTTAGTTGATCCGACAAACCATTTTAACCGATTATTACAGGGAAAACACCTGACTGAAAAAGTGCTGTGACCTCAGGATCCACGGTGCATGCTAGTTTGGCGGGTCCAGTCTCTCGAAAATTTTGGGGATGATACACACTACCCTATTTCATGATTGATTGGGTAGGAGCTCTGATGATCTTCAAGAGACGTTAGATTTAAGGTCTGCGATGTTCCATTGAGGAGGGAGAAAAATGCATTGTTTTCATCTCGCCCTTTTGTACAGGAAACGAATGGGAGCAGCATTTAGTGGTGTGAACCAAGCATTAATGGAAACCTACAGCTGGAAAATGCATTTATCATTGATTCCCAGGTGACCCAACCAATAGAAATGATCCATACAGTTTCAAGAACAGCATAAGGGATGTGGTATGTCCCAAAAATTTTATTTTCGAGTAGCAAAGATAGCCCAAAACGTTTGACATTCTTTCAAATATGGCGTCCAATTAGCATGGCTTGTGTATGTTTGGAGATGTTCTGGTGAGTGCGAGGTTTTTAACAATAGTAATCACAAGCTTTATGAAATGTTAATTAGAGGTGGGCTATAGAATTTCAATGTTTCAGATCACTCTAACACAGGCCTCATTTGGTGACTTAATGGAACACGAAAAAAAGAAAGGAAAAAAGTCGAAAACTAGGGTTGACCATCGTTAAAATCCCAAAAAATGGCCGACCAAATTGTCAAAATTGATTTCTGACCATCTATTTGAGTCAAAATATATACTGCCAATTAATAATATTCCACCTATTTTATCATTCTATAACACAATCACGGACATTTTAAAAACAATGAGAAGAAGGCAGTATTCCTGCAATATTCAAGATGGCATTAAAATTGGACAAGTTTTTGAAAAAGTGGCATTTTGGGCCATCATTAATATGAGGAAAATATTGTCAAGGGCATCATGAACTTTAACAAAGCAAGTAACTTCCTTCAGTTTCATGGATGTCTCAAAAAGTTCACTAAAATGGCAATGTCGTTTAGGGGCATCGTAAAATTGGGTCAAGCATATATTCAAACCATCTTGTTTTAGGTCCAAGATGACAGCCATATGGTCGTCTTCAAATTTCGTTCCAAAACCACAAATTGTACATCCATTATATATCCAGAAGTTATGGATAAAAAGTACAATTAAAGTATGAAATAATATGGCTTTGACAATTAGAAATCTTGATTTTTTTTTTAGTTTGTAATGTACTTACAAATAAAATTATGCAATTCTGTGCCAAGTTCTTAAATCTACAAATGCCCATATTTATTGTTATCCAATTTAATTAACATTGTTAACCTGTTAAGATTTTTAAATATAAATATTTGTAATCAAAACATGTCTCGTTACATTTTAACTATTATTATAATTTGTTGGAGATACTCCACATTATCCATCCGGCTGCGGAGCAGTCGGTCACAGTCCGTCTCCATATAACTTTCTCCCAGGCAGTAGAATGATTGCTCTTACGAGTGTTAAAGCTCAATCCCTGGTGGATCAGCCCCAGCAATGTACTGGTTATAGAGCTTGGTGGGCGATCGACCTCGTCCATTTACCGTGAACCAGGAGCTAGCACACATTTGTAACAAATCTCAAGTACAAAAGGTTGAGTGATTAAAAGATGTTGACAGACTGAATGGAACCCCTGAAACGTGATTCTAAGTGCCGCAAGTGGTGCATTAAGAAGAGGGGGGCCAAAACAACGTTTGACACAGGCGTCAAATTTGTAAATTGATCAAATCATGTTGAAAAGCACAACCAGTTAGTGTCTAACCATATAGGATTCAGAAAAGGTATAGTTGTAATAGGTACAGCCTAAAGTTTCAGAATTATAGGGCAAAAACAGCAAAATCCCCCAATAAAAAGGGTCAACTTCAGTTGTACCAGGGGTCAATTTTAAAATTGCTCCGATTTGGATTAAAAAATGTGCAAATTATTGGTGGAGCTCATAGGATAAAATTAGGAATAGTTTTGAGTGTCTCAAATTTTGTGCTTGCTTAAGAAAGTAGGGGGACAAGATCAGCCCAATTGAATGCAATGGAACGTTGGACCTTCTGTGCCCCCTACATCGGAATTTAAGCAATTAAGCAGTCAAACTCATTCCTTATTTTAATCCTATGGAACTCACCAATATTTGCAACAATTATTTATCCAAATCGGTACAGCAACTTAAAATTTACCCCTGTGTACAAACTGAAATGGACACTTATTATGATTTTTGCGTTTTTAGCCTTATAACTCTGAAACTTTAGGTCGTACATATTACAAAAACTATACCTTTTCTGAATCCTTATGGTTAAGACACATAACATGGTGTGCTTTCAACATGATTGGATCTACTTTACAAATTGGCCCCCATAACAAACTTGATTTTTAGCCCCTCTCCTAAGGCACACTTGCGGCATTAAGAATCCGTTTCAGGTGTTCCTGTTAGTCTTCTGTCATATTTAATCACTCAAACTTTTTGTACTTGAGAGGTGTTACAAATGTGTGCTAGCGCCCGGGCTACGTGGGGAGATTGGTTAAAGTTGCATACTGAGAAGATGATTTCCTCGTTCTGGCTTCAAAGATACGACCACCCGAAGAAGTTGCTGTGGTAGATGGTTTCAAAAGAGGTTTCTGGACGTGACAGGGTTGTTAGACTGCCTAATTAGTAACCCAGTCTTGCCTTGCCGATACTTTGGCATGATAAAATGACAGATCTGGCAAAATGTGATGTATTGATTCGCTGTTGAGTTAGTTACCATGTCGCACATCAATAAAGCAGTATAGACATGCAAAAGGCCCAGACCAAGCGAGGCCTCTCCTTCGACGGATATCGCTCTTGGAGATAGCCATCAATCGCGATAACCAAATACTGAAGTCGTCCAATTTATTTAATGATTCTCAATCAAACTGAGATATCCTGCCCCGGCAGAAATGCACGAAAAAGTTATATTCCCTTCAGTTTTTGCTGACGTTGATCTTCAGGCCAACATTTTTAGGTTGTTACTTGGCATTCCACTGCTATTGGCTCTAATAAGAGAGAACTTTCAAGCAGTAGGATGTCATCTGCCAAACTCTAGATTTAGGATGCGGCATGCTGTCTAGAGGATTTCTTTGGGGTGGTCGACAAATCTAAAATCTGTGCTGGAGTTATGTATGATGAAGTCAATAACAATGATGAATAGGAAGGGAGCAGAACAGCTCCTTTGAGTACGCCAGTTTGAAACTTCAAAGGTTAGTCGGTTAGAAGTTCTAAAAAAGTACTGCACCCCTTGAGATGTCATAGGACACGAACGTTCCACTTTTCAGATGGAATCCTATGACGGAGTATGGGCAAACATTATCTCTATGGAGTCGAATGCTTTGCGAAAACCGATGAAAGTGATTACAGAGCAAAGTTTTGATCTTTGCTCCCCTTATATGTGAGAGTGCATGGATTATGTCGTTGTGCTGCATGAAGCTTTTACCCTTTCCTAAATCTAGCTGTTGATGATACATACTAAATATAATACAGTTATGCTCATTGTATTGAAGTCTTAAAGGGCAGACGTATTAGTCACACATCTGGGATTCTCCAATTGTTAACAAATCAGAGAAATGCCAGACATGAGTTTCTAATGTTCAAAGACTAATTGACTGAACTAATTAAAATCTCCAATGGGACCCTCATTGTCTCAACACGGAGAAGAAAAGTCAGCAGGACTGAATACTCCCATAAGTCCATAGGGGGACATCTCGCCATACCGGTGCAAAACTACCTTCAGCCGGCTCAACGGCGTAACTTCGGTCAAAAGCTAATAACACTAATTGAGCATCACACCGAATAGACTGTCATAATATCTTCTTCCCTAAGAACAGTAAGAGACGGGAATGATCTACCTGAATTATTACTTCCCTATCAAATCAAGTAGCTTTAGTCTGCAGTGGGCTCTGATTACTCAGAATAAAAGGACAACCAGTTAGGATTAACATCCTTTTTGCGCACACCATTGCATGTTCGCTTGGTCCTGTGGAATGTTGAGCAGTAGTTATGACGTAAACGTAACGTAAGACACATCCCCACTCATTTGAGTTCGAAGGGTACACATTCTCTTGAAATTAGGAAAGCATTATGTAAGACTTGCAATTCCTGCAAGTCCGACTATAAAAAGTAGATGTATGCTACCACCAAGGATCCATACTAGGTCCTCTTTATTCATCCCATATATTAATTGTTATTGTGAACACATCATCTGTTCCGATATTTAGGTGTAATGAAAGATACAATACAAACAGATTCACATATTGACAATGATAAAATGGGCTGATCATTCAGGAACTAAAAGGAAGAGTGTTTAAGTCATTAATGCGAATACATGGTAGGTAACACAAGGAAGACAAATTTGGTAATGGGTAATCTAAAAGAATACCCGATTAACCGGAAACGCGGTAGTCAGCTTTTTGGTAGAGGGGGCAAACAAATGTTTCGCTCCGGTGTGACAAATAAGATGAGACAATAATAAATGTTAATCTGGCTAACAATGTAAAAAAAAAAAAAAAAATAATTTCATTCATTGTAACGCCTTACTTTTTCAACACCTGGGGGTTCATGCAATACCTCAAGTCAAGGCAAGTCAAGTAAAATTTATTTTACCCACGAAGGAAATTCACCCTCTTATCGAAAATGCAAAATAACACAAATGAAATATAAGATACAGGGGGTCCAAAAAATGGTGCCAAGGCAAAAGCATCCTCGTTGGAGGTGGAAAAAAATAAAATAGTGACGTAATCTTTACATCATATCACAAATAAGGGAGGGGTCATTATTTTTGAGGATTTGCGGGGGAACCCGAAAAAATTTTTGTAAGAGAGAGGGTGAGAAAGAGTAAATATTCATCAACGAGAGAAGGGGGGGGGGGACATGAAGTTTTAAATGGGGAAATTTTTTTTTAATATAAAGAGACGTGAAAATATTTGAATGGAAGCGGGGGGGGGGAACGCGATTTTTTTTTTTGCTGAAAACGTGAAATCCTCACCCCCCCCGGCATAATAATGGCGCTCAATAAGGTCTTGGCTTTTGAATATGTTTATAGCATCCGAATTTGGATTTTGGAATACAGAGAGATATGGCTAATATTTGAAGAGAGGGTGTTGCGTCCAATTGTGAACCAACTTTTTCCACAGAATTAGATAAAGAGTAAGAGCATTCTGCTGATGGATAATAGGGCTTATGACTTAAGATTTGATGCAGAACCTGCAACCTGCACATCGAAAAGCTCCAGTCTTCATAATGTCATGTGTTAACTTTAGATTTGATTTCAAACTATGGTTATTTGGATTGTCAATTTTGCTTTCATTTAACAGAAGTTCTTTTTCACAGAAACCCTCTTAAAAATGTTTTTTGTATTATATATGCAAAAGATATATGTTTAATTATGTAATTATACTCCGCGCCTAAAAAATCGAAAGATGTTGTTGAAATGTCCATCAACGTGCTCAAACGTGCTTCTTCAAATAAACGCGCAAAGCCAGCTGGATAAATCTTTCAAACGTCCACATCATGCTTCATTATCAATGCACTACGGACACAGGTGCAATAAGAAAACACATTACGCGAACAACCGCTCCTGCATTTATTATTATAATTCACCTACATACCTACATCATTTTTAATGCAGTTATTTATATCGTTCGAGTTTTTAGGCGGGCAGTTTATATTATTGCTTAGGTTCAATATAGGGGAACAAACCAAAAAAATCGCCTCCGTCGCAGAACGGAGGTTTTGATCGGCCCTTACAAGTTTCGCGTTTCTCCTTCTCAAGAAGAGATTTTATTATTTTACCAAAACACCCAGCATTTTGAAAAGGTTCAATATTAATTTGTTTTCTGGAAATCTTATTTGTGATTTCGAGCATTGCTTCTTGAAGGAATGTCGGTGTATATCAGTGCTATTTTTATCAGTGCAATCAGATACTATCCTATCAATTCATTAATTTAACATAATGATATAGGAGTTAGCATCTACTTCCATGTGGAGATATACCATTCTTCGTTGAATGAGCTTGAATTTGGCCAGGTACAGTCTTGTAAATAGCATTTGAATCATCCCGTTGGATCTCAGAGGAGAATGGTGCCTTCCGAGCAGTATAGAATACGAAAGAAAGAACACCAATCTACTGTTAAAAGTTAAAGCATTAACTTAAACTCAATAAGGGTAGGCACAGTACAAAATGGTCTGTCTAAATATAAACAAGTTGTTTCCGCAATATGATTCAAATAAGTCATATTTAGAAAATTGTGGTGCGGCAGTGGTGTTATTTTAAAGATTTTGTCTGATGATGGGCAGGGCCGTAAGCAGGACTTTAGTGTTGGTGGGGGGGGTGGGGGGGTGCCGGCCGGCTGGGGGGAACTTCGAAAAAGTGGAACTCTTTTGTTTAAAAGTGGACCTTTTGGTAAAAATGGACTTTACCAAATCTCCTAAAAAGGTTCCTTTTTTGGACTTTTTGAACATCTCATCACCAAAAACTGGACATTCTGTTCAACAATTTTAGCCTAGTTTTTTACCTTTTTATTAATCCAAAATTCAGCCAAAAGTGGTCCTTTTTCCCATTTTCCCTTTTGTGCATGACTTTGGGGGGGGGGGCGTTCGACGCAAAAGTCAACTTTCTGTAAGTGCAATTTCATGATTATTTTTCTCTTATTTATGCCTTTTGTCCAAAAACTAAATAAAAAGAGTGTAGTTGGTGGAATGTGGTTAAGATGATAATCCTTTTCAAGATGAACTTCTTGATCATCTTAGGCAAGACCTAATAATGTAATGGAGCGTACAGTAAGATTGGTTCATGGATATAGTGGTTCCGCAAGATTTTCCAAAACAACCCAACTCTGAAAATAAGTGGGCCATTCTGTTTATGATTTCCATTTTAAAGATTGGACTGAAATTTACTCCATACCTATCCGATCTATCCACCCCACAGATGTGATACGTCAAATTTAATTTTTTTTTATAAAATATCTTGCATTCATAAATGGATTTGTCCCATTTCCTAGCAATATCGGAAGATGAATCTGTGATAATCTCTGATTCAACGTGGAATGAAGAAAGCTTGAGAGATTCTCGGTGCGAGTGCAGACGTTTAGCCTGTAGAGAGGCCAGATCTTTAGTGATGTCAATAGCTACCGATTTTTTTGCTGTATTTATTTAGGCATAGAAAGTCTAACTAGCAATTCCTCTTCAGTCGGCCAATGTTTGTCAATGTCGCTGCTGTACGCGGGCACCAACAGTCTTGTTGTGTGCCCGTATTAGTTGTTCCAGGTGAATCTAGCTGCATACCTTAGTATCCCGCCCCTGGGTTACGACATAGGAAAGAGTTACGGGTATGTGTCGGGCGGCCCTCAGACCGGCTTCAGGCCACATTTCGCACCTCTCCAGCAGTTCCTAAGGGTTCCAGTTGAAGCATATCCGTTCTTAAGGGTCCCTTGGGAAAATGTTTGCCTCATAACTAAATTTTTATCAAAATTTAAGTTCCTATGCCCTACTTTAAGAACTTTAGTTCCCAAAACCCGTTCACAAGCCCCAAAATTCGGGCTGCACATCCCTACACTGAAAATAATTGATTAGCCCCCCGGTATCCTCTCAATCTTTTCCAATTAGTATGGTCTGAATGTGGATCCCACGCGTATTCTTTCTTGCATCGTATGAACCAAAAATTTTATGGCCTGCTCTTTGATGGTAGCGATTCTGAATATCTACCTTACGGCTGAGGAAGTTTAGAGTGTTGTTTGCTTTAGTGGGAATTTATGTCAATGGTGGCATGATTCCGCTCCTAGATCTTGCCGGGTCCCCATGTTTAAATTGTCGACCTGAAGGTTGTATGGATGGTGGGTGACATTTTTCTTGCTGGGATGTTTATTCTTTGCAACTGTCGCGGATCGATTTTCATCATCCAAAAACGTCTCCCATTTTGCCATATTATTCAATATCTCTTTGGAGTAACTCAGCGTCATCTTCATTTGTGATGGTCATATAAACCGAAATGGTGCATCTGCAAACAATTTTGTAGTGGATGAAACCCGGTTTCTTCAACGTCCATCACGTAGAAGTAAACCACAGGGCCCAAATACTACTGAACCTTGAGGCACTCCTCCCGACTAATGCTAGGATTATTTATTACTCCATCAACATTCTATTGGAATCGGTTATGCAGGAAGGATCGCATCGTTTAACTACTTTACCATCAATGCCATATCAAGTGAAGCTTGTTCCACCCGTCTATGGTGGACCAACCTATCAAAGCTTGGAGAAACCACTCCGCAGCTAACGGTCAGTCCCTGGGAGAACCATTTTGCATTTTTTAACATATCGGTGCAATTCGAAAAACTGTGTCTCGCAATGCTTACGAGTACCATCAGGCAAATCAATACAGCAGGGGCATAATCATACAACCAGCAAAATGTGTAATTATTATAACCATGGTAATAAACTCATAACAATTGTTAGAACAGAAAATCATAATACTGCAACAAAGGGAAAATCAAAGCACATATACAATCATTATTAATAGACATTGTAACAGATCAGCTGTATAAGGAATGGTCACTTTTTTTGTTGTCGTAGTAAGGGCGATGATTTTTGCCATCTATTCGTTCAACAGAAAATAACGCGTTTTTGAGTAGGAACCCTAGTCCTGACCAGACTCTGTACCAACGGCAAGCACCCTACCATATTCCCTCTCTCCCACTATTTAGTAATTACCCACAGTTATTTACAAAACCGAAGACAAGGATCATCATTCCACGATCCGCGGTCCTTCGTTTTAGCAACACCCCATAAAGTGGTATTAATTTTTTTCGGATAAAACACTAACATGCATACATCATTATTAATCGTCGAAACTTTAATGTAGACAATAGCCAAATAACCAAACACCTCTCAACTGCCTATGCCTATTCAAAATGACCATATCTCTCTTGCCAGAGGAATCAAAATTGTCAAAATCAAACACTTAAAATTCCTATATGACCTACATCAATGTGGTCTTGTATGCATTTGCCAGCCTCACTGCCTCTACACCCTGGCTAGCGGCTGCGCACCCTTGAATGGTCGCCGATTGAACAACAGAAGTGGGTTTGGACCTCTACAATTGGCGGAACAATGCATACACCTGCTGCTGGTGCACATATTCCACCAATGTTTTTCTATTTGTTTGGACAGTGTTTCCCGCCATATTGTATAGTCCAAAACCAACTTTCCTGATATTTCAATCGGCGACAATCTTACCCTCTATCCATGACAGAGAGGTCAAGGTGCCCAGCTCCCCTTAAGTTTTCCATTTGACCTTTGCAAGTTTTGATAGAATTCTAGTAGGTCCATCCTCGGACAGATATCTTGTCATATAGACTTTTTAGAGTGTAGAGTCAAACCTACAAATAGATAAATACTATCCCATAAAACCCAACCCAATGAAACTTTGGTGGCTGCATAAAGGTTTTTCTTTTACCTGGTTTTAGGATTCTATTAATTTCCGAGAAATGCGAGCGGCCTTGCAAGAAATGTCCGCGGGAAACACTGTATGGTCGCCACTAGTACACACAATAAGCTCTGAAAATTAGTAGGAATACAAAACTTATGTTGATTTAACGCTAGATTACATTGAATTAATTTGGTTTAAACCCAGAACCTATATATGGAAGGTACCCCCTACCCCCTACCAAAAAGACAAACACAATGTTATTTTCTAAATTACCTTTTAATATAACTTGATCTCAAACCTTTCACACATTTGTAAGCACGGTTCTGCTGAAACGTACCCTCGTCATACTAAGTATCTTTTCTCTCATCAATTCCCTTCATATAAACACATTGTACGTCCCTTTCGGTTCCGCTTGCAGCAGTCGACGCTCTAAGGCATCACCTTTTGTGCAACCGATTTTTCATCTGCAGTAAAAATAGTAAGACTTTGTTTGTTAGCAGCCCCCCAAGAATCACTTTGGTTAAGATTAATCATAAATTAGCACATAAAATATTGTAATTAACTAAATAAATGTAATACAAAATATCCCTGGTTTATTGCATACTGGTGTATGTGAAGCAAATAGAAGAAACAAAGATCTCAAAGAAAACAGAAACCGAGAAGCGTCTAGAACCTAATAGTGATTTCAAAGGAAAGGTTTGGAAAGTTCTGGAGTAACTCAAGTCCCGAAGAATGACCATACCAGGTTGCACTGATGAAGATAGGTGGCGCACTGCTGCAAAAATTACACAGTCAGTGAGTCGCTGCTATGAGATCCTAAATTCTATACAGTACAATGGCATTTCCCGACTATGATGTAATGGACTCTATTTAGCACATGACTCATATATAGAGAGGACCAGATCCGTCTAGTATTGTTTGAGAGGATATAAAAAGCAGGGCCATCCCCAGAGGGGGGTGGGGGCGTGTGACACCCCCCCCATTTGCAAAATTGTGTCGGCAAAAATGTTACATTGTCGCGATATGGGCGTAATGTCGGCGCAACTGATTGATGGGCGTATTGTCGGCGGTTGACTCCCCCTCCTGCCTGTTTGTTGTTTGTTTTGTTTTGCCTTGCTGGAGATGAATTTCGTCGGTTTGATTGACTCCCCCCCCCCCCCCCCGATCTTCATAATTTTCGAACCTAGTGACAAAAAAATTGGGTCTACCTTGCGACGGCGAAGCGAGCCGAAAAAATTGATAATTCTGAAATCCGGCCCATGATTTGTCGGCCACACAGACTCAACCCCCCCCCAATTAAAAATGGTCTGGGGACGCCCCTGAATTAAAGCTCGGTGAGAGAAGATGAGTCAGAGATCACACAACTCATTACTCCAAGGAGAGTTTCTTAACATTTGGCTCTCAAGTTATTACAGAGTTTTTCCAATGACAGTGACAGTAATCACAGTCGAGTACTATCAGGCTCGTAACCAGACCTGAGCCTTCCGTAGGGGCAAACCAAGAAGTTTCCTCCCTTCCCCATTTTCTTTCGGCTTCGGGTAGACCCATAATTTTTTTCTAGACGGTTCGAAATTCTGAAGTGGGGGGGGGGAGCGAAGCCACTTCGACCTGAGCACCCACACCAACAAACTTTTTTTCCTCCTTCCCCTTTCCTTATCTCTTTCCTTCCCCGTTTTCTTTTCCCTTCTCTTTCTTTTCCCTCCCTCTTCCCCCTTTCTATCTCGTTTCCCTCTCCTTCCCCTTCTTTCTTCTCTCTTTTCACCTCTCTTCTCCCCTTCTTCTCCCTGCTTTTCGTCCCCATTTTAGCTTCTCCGTCCCATTTTATTGTCCGGTGGGGCAGTCTGCCCCCCCTGCCCCCCCGCTGGTTACGCCACTGGTACTAAGCTCCCATAGAGTGGAGACATTTGTCAAGTAGTCTCAGCTCCAGCATTTTTCGTCCCGTTGTGTAGCCGGTTGGTATTTTGTATTCGCGTGGCCTCTGAGTTAATCCAAAGATAACAAGCTACCGCATTTGTTGGACTTCATATGTTTTTTAGTCGACCTCCGAGCTTCGGGAGTCTAGTGAGGCTGGTTTGTCTTCAGTAAGGACAAGTCGTCCGTGGACACGTCCCACTATTGAAAATTGGAGTTTTACGCTGTAATATTCGCCAGGACTCTTTTCAAGTTCGGCATCTTAATTGTAATCTCGCTGCAGCCGCGTCGCCCACACCAGGTAGTAAGTTTAGTATTCACATAAATAACAACCTTTAATTATGAAGATTAATCTTCTTTGATTATGATACCTAATCGATTTTTTTGATTGCGATTGATTTCAACACACATTGAAATAAATCTTTTTTTAACATTTGTAAATCAGTTCACAGTGTATTGTCTAGTTATTCAGGGTTTGAATCCGCGATTTGGTGGAGTTTGGCCCTTGGTTCTAGGTAACCGTAACAAAATTGGGGGTTCGAGTCCGGGAAATACACTGCAAAAAAAAAAATATAGTTAAAATATTGAACAAATTTTGTTGTG
The DNA here is from genome assembly GCA_023653785.1 of Ophioderma brevispina. Classification (NCBI taxonomy): domain Eukaryota; kingdom Metazoa; phylum Echinodermata; class Ophiuroidea; order Amphilepidida; family Ophiodermatidae; genus Ophioderma; species Ophioderma brevispina. The sequence goes on from JAMKCH010036933.1 coordinate 32,677, forward strand.
TGTTTACTTGATATCGGTTCTTATATGTTATTTTGTGACAGAAGGGTGTTCATACACGAGGCGTTTAATAACGCAGAGGAGTTTTGTTAAAGATGTTACGGAGAAGTTTGATGTGCTCAAAAGCCAGATTTAATGGATTTGGCCGAGTATTATGGGAGGGAAGTTAAGCATTATATGATAAAGCATTAATTAAAAACGCATTGAAATAACACATCATGTTTATGAAGATTTTACTAGACGATCGGTTGTTTGAAAATTTGTGGAAATTCAGGATGAGTCAGATAGTGCATTGAAAATGAACCAGTTAGAATGGCAGAATGCAAATAGAAATGGCCAAAGTCAAATGCAAGAGAAAGAAAAAGAAAGTCAAGATAGTTGGCAATGGAAGAAAGAAGGCAAGATAAGTTGCTTTAGAACAGCAAACGTTAGCGGCAGAAGAAAAAGGAAGACAAGATAGTTTAGCAATCATCGGAAGAGGAAGAAAGGCAGACAAATTTGAATTAGAAAAGCACTAAAACAACAGAACGAGATCCATTTAAAATGGAACAAAAGACAAAGAAGATAGGTTACAACTGGAGAAAATGAAGTTGCAGAAATTGAAGCCAAACAAAATTAGAACAAGAAAAATTAGAAAAGGGCACATCAGGCTCCGTCACAGGCTCAGGTTTTGATGCCAAAGGAACTCAATTGGTTTCCGACATTTAGGGAACAGAAGTTACAGTAGTTTTTTTTTTTTGCACTTCGAGAGATTGCCGAAAAGTATGAAGGGCCTAAAGATCAATGGACAACTGCTTCATCTGTGTTTTTGGGAAGCTAGAGAGATCTACTCGTCCCTATCAATTGATCAGTGCAGTGACTATGAAGTAGTAAAGCAGTCTTTTCTTAAGGCCTATGAGTAGTGGCCTGAAGGCGTAGAGGCAAAAATATCGGAGTGTGGAAAAAACTTGCAGATCACACTCATTTCGAGTTTTGCTAGAGTTCAAAACAAATGTTGGATAGGTTCCTCACTTCCAAGGAAGTGAACCAGACTTCAATGCCACTTAGGCAATTGGTTTAATTAAAACCATTTGATGAAACGCGAGATCAAAGATTTGAACAATGCTGCACAATAGCAGATGCTTACGCTCTCACACATAAGTTGAGTTCCACCAATAGTAACGGGTGGGGCCTCATAAGTCCAAGTCAGAATTATAGAGTTTTAATTGCAAATAGGCCTTACCAAAGTCATTCCAAAGTCATGGTACTACTAAAGTAGGAACAATCAGTCAGGTTCCTCCAGTCATGGGAATAGGGTCCCTCAGTGCCAAAAACCAAAGTCAGGGAATGGTTTTAAGTCAGATGTAAGTTGCACATATTGCAAGGATTCAGGTCATTTTATGGCAAGCTGTTGGACGTTGATGGGAAAGCAGATGGCCATGAAGCAAAAGTCTCTCCCACAGTTGTGCTGTGTCCATTAGACCAAAAGTTAGTTTGTCCCAGGCTATAACAGAAAATGTTGATCTGAGAAAGTTAGGGAAAGACTTTGGAACCATTTGTTTTGGAGGGTTCATGTCGCTTGATGGTTGACCAAGTTGATCCAAATCCTATAAAGATCATGCGTGACACATGTTTTGCCCATCAGTA
>JAMKCH010036934.1:0-14168 GCA_023653785.1 Ophioderma brevispina
TCCACCAAGCCCTGGAAAACACTTCAACACATAACATGTTCAATTTATAGCCCCAAATAAGCTCAAATACTGCTCCCTATAACCAAAACGGTTGACAGAAGTTCAATTTCCACTCACAATGCAAAAGGCAGTACCCTCAATACGTGCACACTTACTGTCTTCTGCGGGCTTCTGCCGACACATTTTTAGACCCTCAAAAAAAAAATAACTAGCTGTAAACCCCGAGTCTGGCCGAACAATGCAGTGAACCAATAGACCGTATTCAATACTGACGTCAGCCACCAGACATGTTGGTGGTCAAGATGCATACATTCCAGGACTACAATACATTAAGCTGTCAATCGATCCATGTTTAGCCATTGCACAGGAATCATTGTAGAGGAGGAGCAGGATATCATAGGGGACTTATTTAAGGAATTCGTTTACCTTCCACTACAGAAACGGTTTGACACCTTTGGTAGTCCCGGTTGGTAGTTAGTATGGACCCTCTACATCAATGCTAGGTAGGTAGGTAGTACTCAATTGTGGTATCACTTTTTCAATAGGGCCAATTTAAGTTTACACAGAGGTCAAACTTCTAAAATGCCCCAATCATGTTGAAATGTATGCCATATTGTCCATCTAATCATAAGGATTCCAAAAATGTATAGTTTGTACCACCTACGACCATTGGTTTTGGAGTTATAGGGTAAAAATGGCTAAAATGGTAAAAAGGTCAATTTTAATTTGTACAGGGGTCAACATTAAAAGTTAATCTGATTATATTTTAAATACTGCAAGTTATTGCCTGAGGTAAGAGGACTCCCAAAAAGTATAGTTTTGATTATGTTAAATGTTTACTTACGGAGATAAGGGTCAAAGAAGGTCAACGCCAATTGGATTATGTTGCCCTATGACCTATTTGTCGCATAACATGATAACTATACACTGCAGATGGTACAACTATTCCTTATTTTGACACATTAAGCTAGATGAACAACTATCATTTTCAACAAAATTGGAGCAACTTCTGATTTTGACCCCTGTACAAATAGAAATTGACCTTTTTTACCATTTTACCCTATACCTCCAAACCCATTGGTCATAGATGGTACAAACTATACATTTCTGGAATCCTTATGATTAGATGGACGATATGGCATACATTTCAACATGATTGGAGCATTTTAAACGTTTTGACCCCCTTGTTGTGTAAACTTAAATTGGACCCCTATTGAAAAAGTGAACACAATTTGAGAAGTACTACTACCTAGCGTTGATATAGAGGGGTCTATACTAACTACCAAAGGTGTCAAACCTTTTCTGTAGTGAGGGGTAAACGAAGATGTTTGACCTGGGTACTAGCTCCTCCACTATTGGCAGTATTGTAGTACTGGAATGCGTCTATCTTGTCCACCAACATGGCTGGCTATTGAATACGGTCTATACGCCTACATTGCAGATAGGCCTACTTCTGCATTCTTGGCGGACAGTATCCTTCAATCTAATTAACGTCTAACCCGGGACCTATTAACCTTGTATTACCATTGGACACTGTAAGAGCTTGGAGGCTGTATGAGGACCATTGGAAGTTTCAGACTTACCGCTGTTTGGATAGAGCACGTTTACAAACGTCAACAGTAGAAGACACTATGTGAAACCCTGGTATAAAAGAAAGAAGTGGGGAGGCTCGGAGGTATAGGTAGATCAGCTCAACCTTGTATCGTGTATGATAGAGTCAATCAACCAGTCTGCAGTCAGGGTCATCAACCCCATCAAGAGTAGAGGGCAGGCTATCAAAATGGGGCATAGATATTTAGCGCGACGGCGCTAATGTTTTTCCATGTGTTTTTCAGGCCTGGTGTTTTTATGAAATGGGAGGAAATTGCAGGCGGTGTGCGCACATGATTTAAATTCAGGGATTTTCGGGTTGAATTGAATTTATCAGGGGCCTGGAATTATGGCATATAAAGTGACTTTGTGAATAACCTAATTTGTTCTGACACTTGAGAAAATCATTGTACCTATTTTAGTTTAAAGTAGCTAACGTTTAGATTGAGTTGTTTATGATTAATTTAATCCAGAGAAAGAGAATCCTACAAAGTTTGCGTTGTGTGTATCTCTATACAAACAAACCGTGGACACACACCTGAATTTTTCAACTACAACAACTGAGGAATCGTTACAACGAGCCTTACCGAGGTGGCCTCGGTGGAAATGGTGTAAAATATTGCTTTCTTATTTTTTATTTAGAGACAGCCGAAATATTTTAGAGTCAGCTCGTCACCCAAATATTGCGAGTTAGGGGCATCACCATTTTATTTACTTTTTTAGGTACCCGTTCAGAATTAAATAAATTACCAAGACAACTTGATTGTTTGCCCCCTCTGGCGGAGGGGGAGATATGCCACTCCCTTCACGAGTATCGAAAAACAAACCTAAACCTGAGATGTCACAAACCACTGATCACAAACAAAAAACGCCCTCCTACCTGAATGCACACAAGTTAAAAGACATTTTTAGAGCGCACCAATTTCAAATTTGATATTTTGCAAGTTATGTTGGTAATTGTCTAGGCGGAAAATATACATGCGAACGAGAATACTCAAAAATGCCGTCATAAACTAGGCGATTTTGTAATTAAAATTTGGTATCCCAAGATTGTACTTAATGCTGACCAGAGATTTCCCGAGGAAGGCGCCCTCAATTTTCAAAAACAATTGTGCTTTTTGGCATGGATATAATGCTTTTGCCCCATATTTACTAATCAACCAAAGAGGTTCTATATAGATAGAGGCAAAACGTTACGTCATCTTAGAAATTCATAGTCTCGCAAGTTTGCCGGCACAAAGGAAACAGAGAGTACCAACAATAGAAAGCAATGGTCCTCCTCTTACCACTGATACGTGGGTGCCGCTTGCAAATTGATGTATGTGTTAGAGGTGGCCAGTTGTAATAAGTGCACCTGGATCATTGTGCTCAGATAATCACTAGCTGTAGGGTTAGGCAGCGCTAGGTGGAAAAGATGTATCATTGAGCGGTTTATTTAATCAAGACGGACTGACGTGTCATCATTTCATTCAGTGTGTGGCCATGGGTAGGACAAAATTTAACCCACCAAATAGCACCCGACATCCAACAACTGATTATTTGGCGGATGTTTGTATCGAATGACATTATGTGTCTATAACAAAGCACCCAAACTAATAATTTATTCCGGCAATATTCAAAAATGTCAGCGACCAGCAAGGACGACTGGTTTTGAATGGCTTCACCCCTGCTAATCACTGTGTTGAAAATAGCTAAGCCCAAATCGAAGGCCTTCATGTAGAAAAAATCACAACTTTGTTATAAAATTCCGGATCCGGAATTTGGTGTTTTAGGTAGGGGCACCTACACTATCCTATGGAACTGTTATACTATGTTTAAATGTTTACTGCATCAAACGAAAAAATCCAATTCAATCTCAAACTTGGGAATTGAGCACTTTTTGTAGGTGTCTATATTTAGTTCTAGTTGATATTTTAATTAATAAACAGAAAAAAGTTGTATTGCCAAATCTCTGAGTCAGCTTTTAAGGCACAGAGCTGGCAATGCTAAGTTTAGTCCGTCCGTCCAGGATGAAATGTGTCAACTCAAGAAATGACCTTTAACTTGACCTGGGCCGAACCAATACAAACAAAATAATGGAATGAGCGTAGACACGTACATGGCGCCTAATTACCGGCTATCATATTGGAACAGCCGTTGAATTATTTACGGAGATCTCCGATAATGATTCATTATTCTATTTTTCCAAAATTCCTTAATTTGCAACACAGAGATTTTCGAGCTTAACCATTCACAGTCTAGTTGACTAGCCAGTTACAATGCAAACGTGTAAAAATCTCCAAATATTTGGAAAAATTGGGGCCGCTCTCCAAAAAAAATGGCGATTATTGCTTTAATCTCAGGTGAACAGGCTAATACTCTATTTTGGTCTGTTTTCGGTGATTACCCTTAACATGTGATACCAGCAACCATGTACACGCATTTACGTCGCCAGATCTCGAAAAACACTGTTGCAAATACATAAACAATAAAATTAAACACCCTAAATACTTACATTAAACACTTATACACTATAAGATCTAAATACCAACATTTAAGTAGTGAAAGAAAAGATGTTTTGATTATTCAAATCAACATGTATGCATATTATAATTAATCTTTGGAGTGTTTTAATTTAGTGTTTTATTTGGGGGGGGTTTGTTTGAAACAGTATTGAATTCTATAGTTTTAGATTATTAACATGCAAAACATTTGAATGTCTAAAAGTAGACAAACCTAAACCTTTTAATTTATAGTAATGAAGAAATCGATCAAAAAAAAACACGAACGAGGTTCTCTAGTGGAGGCCATTGCAAATATTTAAAGGCACTATCAGGATTGCTGGATCACGGAAATCGCTAAAAGATCATAAACAATCAGATTTTGCATGCTGTAACAATTGCCTCGTATTACTATATGCATAACATATCTTATATTACTAAATATTTAAGTGAGTGATACGACCAAAAGCAGTCAAATAGGACAAAACTCGGAATTTTGTCAGTACTTACTTATATCGAATATTGAATGCAACATTACTTGAATGGAGATGATAGCTCTTGAAACTGACGCCTTTCTTCCTGTTCTGTCATTTTTGTTCAAGTAGGAAAAAACTCATGGAGAATTCTACTTAACTTGATTGCTAGCAGCTCCTGCAAATTTCACCCTAATATAGAATTTAAGGTTAAATCTTTAAAAATTTTAATATTTAAATAAAGTAAATTAAGGGTAAATAGATGCTATAGCAATGCCAAATTGACGCCGTAAGCTTAGCAAGATTGAAATTGGTCTAAATTGACCGTACATTTACTTGTTTATATTTCACTTATGATTTTCTACTAATTACCTCTTGGAATAGATGCATGTCATGAGAATAGGCAGTTTTTAGAGGTATACTCAAATTACACGTGACCCATTAGTAAATTAACCAAATTGCAGAGGTAAAAAGGAATTATAGGCCTTTCTATTCCGGAAAAAGTGGGTTCGCGTATTGGATGGCAGTGGATAGCTAGGTCCTCCTCTTTCCATTGATACCAAAATAAGTACCAACATTAACATAACAGCAAGAGTCCTACTCACGGTGACCCAGAGCTTAGGCTAACCCATGTGTATCTTAGCTCTACTCGAAGGGTACCCCCTCGATACATTATCGATGCAGTACCTACAAACCACTGGGTGGATAGCAACTATGTTTACTTAGCAGTAACCATCATATAGGGTACTCTACAGTTGCCTGCTAGGTGCTAACAGGTATTCATGTAAGCAACCAGTAGTGGAGTACCTCTGCAGCTACTCCCCGGGAGTACTTCCACAGGTACTCCCCCTACCGGCTCCTAGTAGGAAGCACTTTGGACCATAGAGGGCGGCAAACATTCGATTGTTGATTTACGACTTTTGATCATTTTCAAGCTTAGTAACAGCTATATTTGAGTTGAGCCATCACCAAAAACCCATGATATAGAGTGGAGAGCTAGGACCCAGGTCAAACATTATGTTTCCCCATCACTAAAGCAAAAGGTTGGACACCTTGGGTAGTTAGTATGACCCTCCTCTATATCAAACGCTTAGGTAGGGTTAGAGTATCTCAAATGTGGGTCACTTTTTCAATAGGGGTCAATTAAAGTTTAACACAGGGTCAAACTTTTAAAAAATGCCCCAATCATGTTGAAATGTATGCCATATTGTCCGTTAGTCAGAAGGATTCCAAAAATGTATAGTGTGTACCATCTATGACCAATGGTTTTGGAGTTTATAGGGTAAAAATCGGCTAAAATGGTTAAAAAGTGTCAATTTCTATTTGTACAGGGGTTAATATCGGAACGTTGCTCCAATTTTGTTGAAAATTGATAGAGGGTCATCTAGCTAAGGAGTCAAAATAAGAAATAGTTTGTACCATTGCAATGCATAGTTACCATGTTATGGGACAAATTGTCCATTAGGTCCACATACACAATTGGTGTTGACATTCTTTGCCCCTTATCTCCGTAAGTAAGCATTTAACCTAATACAGACACTATACCTTTTATCGAGTCTCTTACCTCAGACAATAACTTGGAAGTATTTTAAAATATAATCAGATTACTTTTAATGTTAACCCCTGTACAAATCGAGATGACCTTTTTTAACATTTTACCTTATAACTCCAAAACCAAGGTCGTAGATGGTAAAAAACTATAATTTTTTGAATCCTATGTGATAGATGGACAATATGGCATTTACATTTAAAAATTGATTGGGGCATTTTTAAAAGTTTGACCCCGGTGTCAACTTTAAATTGGCCCCTATTGAACAAGTGATACAACCAATTTGGAGTAACTACATACCTAGCATTGATGTAGCGGGTCCATACTAAATAACCAAGGTGTCAAACCTTTCTGTAGTTGGGAGGTAAACGAACTCATTAAATAAGGCACCTATTGAATTCTGCTCCTCCTCTAATAGACATTTTGGGTACAAAAACATATAACATATGTCACCAAAATGTTAGTAGAAGATTAAAATTACTACAATAATCACACGAGCTCAAAGCCTAATTGCTGGGAGTACATGCAGGTATCCAGAATTGGGGTGGTGGTGACTAGTGGTTAGGCTATTGTGTGTTACCTAGGAGGATGATTACCCCCACTTCTGCGGACGGCGATGTGGTACCCATGGCGGGTGGGTACTCCATGGCTACTTAACAGGCACTTCACAGGTACTTCTGAAGAAATTGGTTGTGTAGTATGGCGTCACCAATGACGTCATCAAGCCGCACGCGTCGGCAAAATTGCATTTTCACACCCAGGAAAATAGGCGAAACATCCGATTTTTGCGATAAAAAACGTAGGAATATTGGATTTTCATGAGGTTTCAGCTCGAAATGATGGCAATTGGCGAGTTTTACATAACCATAGAGTTTTACAGCCATAATACGTGCATAATATTTTCAAAAAGGCCAAAATAAATATCCTTGGGTGGCACCACCTTCCGTACCCTTCGCCTTTGACGGGCATACCCGGCTAACCCTGGTGAAAGTGCCACCTTCACATTTTTTTTCGCTTAAAATGACCGGAAAGGATGAGAGAAGAGAACGATTACTGGAAGCCTTTTTATGACCGTTTTGGCATTTTAGCGCACCCGAGTCGCGGAGCGAAGTTCAATAGGGGTGGTAACCCCCCCCCCCCCCGGCAACTCAAATCAACAAGTAAATGCAACGGACACCTCCCGTTGTATTATTTCAGCTAACTCCACGGCATCGCATAAAAGACGCTGGATAGACCTGTCAATATGCAAACAGGGCGGTCAAAACGGACGCGTCGAAAAAACAACGGGCAGAATCCTCCCTCCCCTCCTTTCCTCCTCATCATAGAAGCACATAGGCCCGCCTACCATGACAAGTAATCGCCCGATCAAACAACTGCAAAGGATGTACTGGACTGTGTGTGTGTGTGGTTTAACATCGATTTTCGTCAAAAGAAAAAAAATGCCCATCCCTCATCCGTATAGTTCGAAGGATCTAGGAATGGGATGCGCATTGGGAGGAGCTATGGGTATATGTCCGTCTAGAATTTAAGACCTATCATTTTTCAGGCTCTTTTTCAGTTCCAGTGACCCCCATTTTGGGACTATTTCAGTTCCAGAGACCCTTCAATCACACTGTTAGAAAAGTTTCCGTAAATTTACGAAATTCGGGCAGCAGAATTTTCCCAGACTTTTTCATGGTAAAATTTACAGATTGTCTGTCATTACGGAACTTGACATATTTTTACGAATTTTGTCTCTAGATTGAAAAAATGGTATTTTAACCTAATTTTTCCGTAATAATTTAAAATTAACGGGAACGAAAAAAAAAAGTCCGGAAAATTTTGCTGGCCATAAATTTTGAAATATTCCGTAAATTAACATTTTGGTATGTTTTTTTTGTTTTTATTTTTATTGTTTTCTTAAATTGTTAGATTTTTCCCGTAAATGTACGTCAAATCTGTTTTCTTAATGTACGGAATTCAAACAGGTACTTTTCATATCCAACAAAGCCTTTTCTACCAAAATTTTATTTCAAAACACCTGGAAATTGAGGGAAATCACAGCTTATTTCCAATATTTGGAAAACCTTATATATAGTCCGGTCATGAGACCCAATTTTGTGGGCCTCAAATCAGCTCCTAGTCAAGTTAGAATAGATGCTCATACTCGTCAAAACGAGAAAGCAAAAAAAAAAAAAAAAAAAAAAAAAAAGCAAAAAAAAAAAAAAAAACCAGTGCCAAAAATTACTTGTAATATGCATCTACCACATTTCGCGTCATCTCAACTCATTCAGTTTCTCCTTATGCCCCGATGATGTTTTCTGCTAGTGATTCGTCCCCATCCATGCCCCAAGTCACAATGTTTTTAGCTATGTTATAAAACCAACTCAGACCCACTACCTGACTACGATATAGCCCAAGGGTCCTTACAGCAAGTGGGAGGTTCTGCACAAGGGTGGAGAAAAGTTTGACCAGCTACAGGCGCGGCAAAAATTTTTTCACATTCGTGACCAAATGATTCAAGTGGCCACAATTTTTGGCACAAGTAGTTGCGCGCATGAAAGACACTTAGAATAAACTGCTACCAGTATTTTTACTCGGGTTTACAAAAGAACTTTCGTTTATGGCTTAACTCTTAGTCCAGGATTCAGTCCTATACTATGAAGGACCTTTTAATTAAAAAAGAAACGCAGGATATGAAAGGGAAATAACTTTAAATAGGAATGATTAGTTTCAGTTTGAGTGTCTTCTACTTTCGTGACAGGAGGGAAGAGTTTTTTAGGATACGAAATTTCTCTCAAATTGCACAGGACGATTGATACCAAGACGTTCCGAAGGTTTATTGGACAACAAGTACAAAGAAAACCCCAAACCTTGTTTTGAATTGCCTGAATATCGTAATCGTCCCCATAGAACCACCGTGCTTTGACTTTCTGTCGTGCAGACAGAAAAAAAAAAATAAATCATACTTATATAAAGAGGAGCGTGTATTCGGCTTATAACTTCAAGTGTGATCTAATACATTGGAAAGCATTCCCAATAGCAAAAAACCCGGTTCGAAAAAAATGGGGTGCTTCTTTCTGGAATATCCTCATGTCTCTTTAACATTTGTGGAAGGAAAAAATATTATAGGAGAAAAAAATTCATAAGTCCATAGTGCAGCCGGTATGCAACGAAATGAACACACGTCCCGCAACTTTGGTTCCATGAGATGATCATGATTCGACAATTTTGTTAAATTCTGAGGGCCCCGAGAGCAATAATTTAGGGGGGCCGTCAGCAGCCAACTGATACACGCTTTAATTGGGACTCTTTGCACACGGCGCTGATAAGAAACATATGGGGTCAAGAATATACAATATTAGAGATCACGAGTTAATGATAAAATAGGGTTGCTACCTTCGCCCTGTGTAGTGACTCAAATCACACATGTGCTCAGTTTATTACGCTGAATTGCATTATTATTACGCGAAGTTATATTAAAGACACCCGCAAAACGTTTTTTTTTTATTAGAAATATTAGTCATTCATTACGAGCTATAAGAAAGGAGCTCGCATAGTGATCTGCAAATATCCGAATATTTTAAATGATTATAAGCTATATAGTGATAATTTTGCGGGTATAACTTTGCTAGGATTATATTGTAAATAACTTCAATGTAGATTCTGTAATAAAAAGTTCAAATTCAAATGACAATTCTTGTTTTTTTCAACATTGAAGCTACATTCGCTAATGGTAAATCATTTTTAAAACTTTTCGGAGAGGGACAAATCAATAACTGATATAGAAACCATGCGAAATAAAGAATTAGTAACATATATGCACGCATAGCTGTCTATACTTTCTTTCCGCTATGGTTATGTATCAAAATAGTGACCCCCTTCCAAAAAAAAAAAAAATTGACGAAAATATTCGCATGCCGCTATAAATAATACCCACTAGACGACATAAACAGAGGCTAAACAATTTGACAGCGTTTTAATGGCTCAACCTTTCTTTCAGTGTTTTGCTAGCAGTGTCCCACACAAACTTCAAGTTCAGTAAACTTTGGAGTTTTAATCCCCGAACAGAATACTGTTTTTCATTTTTAACCACATATCCTATATGTTTCCAAATGCACGCCCAAAAATGCTTTACTCTTCGACGAGCAAAAATGCCCACTTCCATATGAATCCCCATCTGATACAGTATCATGAAATTAATCTGAACTTAAAAACTATAAAATGGTACTATGTGACTTTAGCACGTATATAGACAGTTTTAAAACATGATATTAAAATATTTGCCCCCCCCCCCCAACCTCCTTCTTCACTTTTGACGTGTCTCCGGCCAACCGGCAAAAGGTAATGCAAGCGGTAGCCTGGCAAGCGGCGGCATCAAAATATACATTACTTAATACTGTAACCTGCTGATTTTACTTAGAAACTCTCAAGTGATCTATTTAAATGTTGCGAGTGCCAATTCGTTAATTTGAAAAAAGGAAAGAAAAAAATATATTTAATTTTGTTATTTTGTTAAAAATTAAAAGAATTTCTGAACAACAGTGAAACCTGAGCATGCGCACCGAAATACGCCGGCGGTCAATGGACTACTAGTATAATGCTACAGCTCTGACAAAATTTCCGCAGGGAACAACGGAGCTCAATCAAATGTATTGGTCAGATACGTCATCCTTGAAATCCTTGACATGTATTTATAAAGGAGGGATGTCTCACCAACATATACACAACGTGCCTTTGCAAGCTTTGCTCATTATAGTCGGCATCTCAAGTGGAGTGATAGGGGTGAACTTCCTGTGAGAAAGTGATTACGCGGGACGGTCAAAATAAAACGTCGGCATTTCACATGCATATATCGCAAGCGCTGTGCTGGAAGGCTATTTAAACTTGATTAATTAATACTGGTATAATTTCAACCACATCGTATAATTTCTATGGTCTCAATTTTCGGACGCGGTGAATCCAAATACTTCTTTTGACGGGGGCGAGAATTTGAACCTTTCATCGAGTGAATCTTTGGTTCTTATTTAAAGAGTATACACAAGTTCTTACACATTCATCAACTGTTGGGCATCAGTAGGGATTAAAGTTGGTCCTTTAAACACACAAAAAAAAATTTACAATGGTACGAAACAGCTCCCACGTCTGGGCAAAATCACTTGAAACCCAAAACCAAGAGTTGTTCAGCTGTTGGTATTCCGAGGACAGCTACTCAAGAAACGTGGACTCAGACCACATCAGATGCTACCGTCCAAAACACGACCACGACCATCATCAACAAGAAGGCCAAACCATTCGAAGATATACCAGGTCCGAAAGCTTGGCCTATCGTCGGCACGTTGCCACATTATGTTTTTGGTCACGGTCTTACCCGTATTTACGACCATCAGGTAGGTACTACATGTACTTAAGTCATGAAATTGAATTATCTTTCTTATTTTTGTTATTTTTTAAACCAAATGCATGAATATGTCTGTTTTCGCCGATAAAATTGATATTGCCACCAACTTTCGGCATCAGAAAAAAATGTTGAGCACCCTTATAAGTTTATGAGGAATAGATCCCAGGTGTTTAAAATCTTTCTTTTTTATTTACCCTGTTCTTAGGGTCAAAACATTGTGTTGGGTTGGTTGTTATATAATCGAAAATCAGCACATTTTTTATCACGTTTATGATTTCAATATCGCGGGGGTCGTGAGACTGTTATATCCTTTTGCTAGTCAAATACATCAAACTGACGTTTAGTGAACAAGATGAAGTACTTAAATGAAATATAGTTTTGCACTGTTAAAAATGTTCTAAAAACGTAGATTTAACTGTCAACCGGGACTCAAAACGTAAATCTGTAAAAATTGTCTCGAAATGTGCAAATAACTGTAAAAAAACGTTTTAACTGTTGTGAGTATAGCTGCCAGTTAAAACGACGTTATTTTAATGAACATTTTGAACAGTGTGGCCTAATTAGTAATATATGAAGATATACACTGTGAATTGTCGATTGTATGCCAAGTTAAACAATTTGATATAAACTCGGCATAGACCCCATACTTAAAAATAATCTGAAATTTGTTAATGCCAGAAAGTGCGACAGCAGGTTGACGGATATAATACAAGAACTATACCAAGATGTTATAAAAGCCCGGAACAAAAGGCGGGAAATTCTGAACACTGCGGCTTCATTGACTTGGTATGGTAATAAACTATACAATTACTCAAATGTTAATCAATTAATCACTGACTTCCGTGATTGTTGCTTTGGCAAATCAGCATCCATTACAGCCGAACATAGGATGAAATTTAATAGCATTCCATGGACTTTCCGGGTCAGATTTTGTGGTATTTACTTCGTATCGATATAAGTCATCATTACGTGATGATATGTTTTATTTCATGGAACCTTCAAGGAAATCTTTGATTTATACTTTGTTTTGTCAATATACCATGAGTTTTGAACTCGCTTGAAAAATAGGCTAGTTTTGACACCCGGTTTTGACTGCCTTTGCTTATTTTATATCGTCATGAGGGTTTTCGCAGATAAACATTTTAGCGGGAGCGTCAAACGCCACATTGGTATAGCATATAGCGGTCACGGAGAGCTATATAAAAATATGGGGCTTATACTAGCTTCTTTGATAATTGATATCTTGAAAATGCACGGTGATCTTATTTCTTTGAAGCTTCAAGCGGTCACAGACAACATAACATTTAAGACTCTATATAGGCAGGCCTGGACGATTTTATAGGTGACTGTTTTTTTTTTTTTATTACCTCCTATTCTATTATGATGTGAATGACTAATAAGTTTAAAATGTTGCAGTAATATACCGGTAATTTTAAACGGCTATTATATTGGTATATAGTTTAAAATGCGTCAGAAATATCATTTCAAAAGCTATTATGTTGTTTCATATTTTAAACACAAGATTTGATTATGATTTCATGAATTTACAGCGATATGATACTTTATGATGTCAAACGCAATCACACATTCGGCCCACGTATAAAAAGACCAGAGGGTCATTTAACCAAATCCCAGAATGCATTGCAGCGTATATTTTTTTTACCAAGGGGCTGGGGGTACCTACTTATATGATACCTGCAGTACATATAATGATAACTATGGTACTTTGCTATGATAACTATACATGTAGTAAAACTTTACTGTGCTACATAGAGTACTTGACTATGATACATATACTTGACTAAGACACCCATAGTTTTTGACTATGACACCCATAGTACTTTACTATGGTATAGTAGGCCTATGATACCTCCTTGATTTTACTCTACCAGTGCCAAGACAAACACAATATAATATGTACGGGTATGTGAAACGCAGAATGTTTACTATAAGTATAAATTATCCATTGTCACCACTTTCTCTTTTGGTGATAAGTGCGTATCTAGGTCTCTATACGCAAACTAAATAAACGCACGCACGCACACACACACACACACACACACCCTCACACCCACACACACACACACACACACATACATACATACATACACACATACATACATACACACATACATACATACATACACACATACATACACACACATACACACACATACGTACATAAACATACACACAGATATACATATACACCGGTAGTACAGAGAAACTGTGAAAATATTGCATGTAGAATATTAGAGAGAGAAGATAAAGTGGAAATGCACAACGCCATGTCCTTCAAATAATTAGAATTTAACAAAAAATCAATGGTATGGTAAACACGTGCACTAACTACACTCGTGTATTCGTTTTATTTACCAATTATTATGATAATTTCCCGATTACTCTGTGTAGGTGTATACACACGTGTTTTTCGTCACTGGAAAAATAGATGACGTATTGTGACTTTATTGCAAAACGGCATAAAATCTATAAAATACAATGCAAAAAATGATGCATGAATTAAGAGTAATTGCAAGTATGGTGTTTGTCACAACTAGTCGGAAACCCTGCACAGCAAGATTAAAGACACTCAAAGCTAATGGGGTTTTGAGTGAAGGTGATAAAATGAAATATTACACTTAAATATTCCCTGTGGTACAGCAGTATAATAAGTGCCGCTATAGGTCCTTCCGTGT
>JAMKCH010036935.1:0-14209 GCA_023653785.1 Ophioderma brevispina
TAACTTTTCCCCATTTTCATATTAAAACCACTAAGTTCGCACAACGGCCAAACAGGTGGATGCCGTGGGAATCACTCTTGCCACTTCATTGTGGAGTGTGTTTTCTTATTTTTAAGCGCCATTTACGTCGTCTGCTGAATGAATGTCGCAGGAGTCATTTTATAAAGAAAATCGGGTTTTCTTTACACATCAGGGCGTTGATTTGGCTTATCCATTTGAGGGCGGAATAATGTAAAATTTACATTTTGCTGCCAAGATCATTCCAATCTTTCGGTAATAGACCGCCCTCTAGCCTTTGAATTCAGTAGCCGGTTTGCGCTCTGTCAGCGGATTCACATAATAATGTCCAGAAGGAAATCGGGCTATTTATTGATGAAGAGTAATGTGGCATATGTTAACTCCCACACATGCACTCGCACCTTACTACTGATGCCCTCAATACTTTTCTACACTGCTCCCGCTCATAATATCATTTGAAAAATAAGTTACTTTGATGTCTGTCCTTCTCCGTTTTCAGGAAGAGGTTGAAATAAAACATACCATACGAAAAATCAAACACTGGGTACATCTTTGAGTAGTTAAAATGCTAGATTGTTTTATTGAGACCAAAATATGCCACATCTATTAGTGTTTCAAAAAATCTTTATTATCCTGGTTTTTTACACCATTATGATACAACTTAAAATTAACTAAACATGATTATACCGCATCATCATTTGGATAGTGATTGCTTTGATTGTCTTGCTCAAATGGGGAACCGTGGCTTGATTCAAAATACTACAGCTCGATCTTTACTCATTAAGTAGTGATTTTTTTTATTCCTGTCAGTTCATAAAAGTTTTTGGCGTTTCGACGATCCACTTCTTCTGAGAGGTTGTTAAATACTTTACCCCATCAGTATAATAGAAATTCCATGTCACGATACCGGAAAAGATTAAGGCCATAATAAAAAATCCCTTTTCTCACGAAGATAACTACTACAAAGGCAAATGCACTGAATAAATTCAACACAAACTCAACAACACTCTGAAGCCTTCAACATAAGAAAATTAATACTAGTAAGTAATTATTACTCACCACAGTTCTTTTACGTCCACTAGGATACAGAAAATCTGACACGTTACCTTTATTCATCTTGTTCCTAAATCATATTTGACAGCTTGGTCCAATCATTTATATAAAGATTTAGAGTTTGTGGTCACTCCATAAAAACACCAACACCACACCAATCCATTGACGGGAAATCTTAATCCTCCTCTTCACCCAGCCTCGATGTTCATAACACTTGATCCGTTCTTTGATTGACGACAAACAAAGGAATCGATTGAGTGCCTCACACTTTTCCGACATCCTTATCAATTGATCTGGTATGAAGCCTTTACATACTCGATACAAAAAGTTCATGTAAATGGTTAAAGCATCATATTCTGTGGAACAAAGTCGTGTCCACAGTGTAGTTATTAAGTTATTAACCGGTATTAACTAAGTCCGATGGAATTTTAAAAAAAAATCCACTAATTCCCCCCCCGCCTATTGTCCCTTTTGTAATCGTCTCCACATGCGGTCGGACATACGTCACTTAGGTCAGATCCTTCACACCTCTAATATGTCAGTAAAACAGGTGCTACTTAATTGTTTTTTGTTAAACAATGGTCACAGTTAGTCCCGACAGAGAGTTACGGTCGTGAATGTCCACACGTACTTTACTAATACCGGTCGTAAAGTTACGACCGGACTTAACCCCTGTTCTTCTTCGGCATTAAATAGATCGGACTTAAGCTAGTTAGTAGGTCCGATAGAGTTAAAACCCCCCCCCCCACCGATGTGCGTTCAACGGCAAATTTATATCAAACACTATAACCGATCGATTTAGGTCCGATATTAAGTGACTTATGTCCGACCGCATGTGGAGAGAGTACAATAGGGTACAATAGGCTCGTGAGGGGGGAATTAGTGGATTTGTGTGGTAATGCCATCGGACTTATTAATCCCGGTAATAATACCACGGTGGATAAGACTAAAGTTGAGGTTTCAGCGTAGTTTTGATCTAAACACATCCCCCTCCAAATGCATTTTACCATCGGCCAATATGCGTTACGATTAAATAAAAAAATCAGACTATAACCCATGTGAGCAAGCTTGCGGCAAATCGTGGTCAGTTTATTAAGTTTATGTGATACTGTTGTGATTTCAAACAAAAGTTTTGTTCTGTTTAATCCCATAATGGTCTTCAATACTTAGCTTATACTTACCATCATTGTACATAACGATCTCGTGTTAGCACCTCGTTTTTAATTTCACTAGTATTCCAAGAAAAGGGTTTCTTTTTCAAAATTCAGTTGAATTGGACCGTGCGTTTTTATGTTGTGAATTAATGTTTGTATCACGGTGCCCCATAGGCCACTGTACATATAACAGAACAAAAATCATGTTAAACTATCGTAGACAATCAATCCTTATCAAAGGACCACAATAGTGCTATATTTTTTCAGAAAAATCGCTTGTATCCTGCGTTTTTATTGACCGCTGTAAAATCAAGAGATTTCTTCCTTGGGTAACCACTATCACTATATGATGCTTACATTACATCATGTAAAACAAAATTAAATTCAAATAAAAAGAATGAAGTGATGGATGGGGGAGGAAAGGAAACTCAGTCTTTGATTTCATTATCCTGTGCTATTCAATAATTACCCAGAACAATCAATAGCCATTCATACACTGGAATATAACTTCATTCACAAGTGAACACTGAAAACAAAGGCATTTCTACATGATTTACAAAAACAATTAGTACGACAAATCAGTAAGCATCGGAATAGAAGTTTTCAGAACTCTTTAATCCGCTCTACAAATTTGTAAAGCGTAGCATAGTAAACAACGAATACAAGTCTAGTTTAGCAGTTCCTACTAAATGGAATCTGCAGGTTTTTCAGTTTTGTCTAAAATTGTAAGCATTCTTGTTGTACAACCTGAATTAATTGGTAAAGCCTGCCCATCCAAACCAGTTCTAATTTTTTACGAACTTTCGTGTTCCCGCCACGGAGTCACATGGACAACCACAAGATGAAATATACCTGCAGTCTGCGCTGTACTGCCACAGTTGTATGGGCTCTCCAAAGTGATGCAAAACAGGGTAATTTAGGCATGTTAGGCGTAACAAGATTCACACAAATTAAATGCTGAATGTTACAACTTAGTCATGTCTTATCCACTTGGCCGGATCATGTTCATTTGTCGGCATTGAGCTTATGAGATGCGCCCGTGCGTGGAATGGGCCTACTTGCGGTATACTGTCACCATGCCTTGACTCATGACCGTGCACACTGCACGGGTAGCAGGTAATACGTAGACCCAGTCGTATCATGGTTTGAAAGGTGCACGAGAGATGTGATGCACCCAAATATGTGTCATAATAGTTAATTCATATAGATAGACACTCAATGATAGGTTTTTAACTTGTATTTTGGCTAAAGATGTCTTAAAGAGAGGAAAAAAAGGTGATTTTCATATGAGTATATTTCATTATAAAAACATAGGATTTCGTATTCTGCTCCTATACGAAATTAGAAATTCACAATTTTGTACCGAAAAAAAATTTCTAAGCCTTATCATTTCAGATGGGGATATTTGTGACGGAATGCTTTAAATCAGGGCAAAATAGTACTTCATTTTTTTAGGGGGACCTATATGTGAAATCTCTCGTTGGCCTTTAAGATGATCTGTGCTCCATGACTTATTAGAACAATTTAGGCCACACACACAATAATAAGTTGTTACATTTGGTGGTGTATATAATTTGTGTGATCTTATTTGCATCTAAGAGGTCTATTTCTTCGGTGGGTGTCGCCTTGGATAGCCTGCATGGACCAACTGCGGTTTGTACAGCCATATTGTAGAGATAATTGGTTTACAACCAGAATAAAACTAGTAAAAATTAGTTTAAAACGGCCCCAAATTAACCCAAACTAGTAAAACTAGCATCGCGTTTTACGGCATTTATAAGGTAGGGGAATTACCAAAAAAAAAATAGCTTAGCAAATAGTAAAGCGTGCCTTACAAACTTTGAATTCTGTTTAACTAACTGTTCCTCGTTCAGAAGACTCATTGAGTATGCCCAACTATTAAACTAAACTCATAAAGCTTTTTACAATAAATTTAACTTGGTTTTACGAGTGACTGACAAACCATCAAAATTTGTAGTAAAACTAGACATCGTTTTTTTTAAAACGAGTTTTTTATTGTAAAAACTACTGGTTGATGTGGTCAGTGATAAAGTAAAGAGGATTTTAAAGAAAATAGAACCAAGGGAGGAAAACGACAGGGGGGGGCATTTTCTTCGGTCACGTTTGGTACCTAAAACTGGTTTAAACTTTTACTTTTCAACCCAATGCTGCTTTGCCAACGTAACTTAATCTGTTTAAAACTTTGATATGATACAAGGAAATATTAGACATTTTTTGAAGGGCGCCCCCAATTTTCAAAATTTTTGAGATTGTGAAGTTGTGGGTGGGAATTGATAGTAAAGCAATACCTGTGACGATAAAGCTCAAACATGTGTAGTTGCCTCAAAAGCAAGGAGAAGTTTTATTAATATCGGGATCCCCGATAATAATTCAATATCTACTGGAAACCCAAATTTATACCTTCCTGGGTGAAATGAAATGAGCCATCTCACCCAAAATAACCCATTATATTTGATCAGTATGTGACCAGGCCAGAAACAAGCTGATCGATGGGTACGGATACGTAGATGCACAAATTCCTATTGGATGAGCAGCAATTTGGCGTTTCCAGAGCCCGTTTGAATTATATCTTGAGATCTCCGATATTATTACAAAATTCCTTCTTTTAGTAGCAAATCCAATTTTGAGCTAAACCGTTAGCAGGTATAGTTTTACTGGCCAATTACCAACCAACTATGCGATCGCAACAAACTTTGGAAAAATTGAGGGCGCCTTCAAATTGTGCCAGTATTGCATTTTCAGAACCTTGAGTCCATGGGGGGGGGAATTAGTTCGGTCACGTGGTGACGTCCCACAATTGACCAAACTTTAGGGGGTAAATTTGGTAGCAGGGGTTAAAAGTAAAACAGGTCTAATTGTTTTTGAACCTAACACCAACTTATTCATCTTGCTGGTCATGAAGGATTAAAAAGCATAGTTTTCCATACTTCAATCATTAGTTTCAGATTATAGGTGCATAACGGTCCGAGGTCATCCTGGTGGTAATTGTTTTAGAGTGCCTCCTGATTTTGGTGAAACTAGTCTCAAATTGTTTTTCCTTTCCTGGTCAAAGATTATTTGGCTCTGTATTTGACATTATAGTATATAAATTAAAAGTGTAAGCATTAATGACCCCATAAAGATATGAAACCATTGCATTTTGATGACTTCTAATTACATGACCAAAGTTAATGGTGTAATGAGTGCAAGAATTATATTCCCTGGTCCTTGGTACTATGTTAACGAATTTTGGACCATTTTTGAAAGGATGGGTGCATTTTGTAAATTTTACCCAGGATGACTTTGACCTCTATTGTCCTATAACTATTAACTATTAACCCCATAGATAGAGCAACAATACCTTAAGCATTAATCCTTAGGACATGGTCCAATGTTTTGTATAGATTTCCGTGGCAACCACTATCTTACTTTATAGTTCTTCCCACTGTAAAACCCTGCCTCCCTTCAAATACATTTTTTCCAACTACTTATCTTCTACTTTTGATATTCATTCTCTTATCATTTCTAAGTACAACACCAAAGATGTTTCTGTGTAATTATTTTGAGGTCAACCCATTATCAAAGCGCACTGGCACATTTTTAAGAAAAATATGATTTCTTCAGTTTGCTCGCAATGATAGGCTAGGCCATTAAAAGAACATACCCCAAAAAAGAATTTTTAAACAAAAAAACATACCCAAAAGCAGATAGGTACATTAAAGAGGCTAAAGACACCAGGTAATTTGGTCGGCACTTTTTTAAGGTTGCCGTAACTTAATCAAACATGTGTTCTATTACATGATACATATACTCGTACTCATTGAAAACCATAAATTTAAGGTGACGACCAGTCAAACAAGGGGCATGCCGTGAAAATCAACTTCTGCGTGTGTTTTCTTGTGTCACACGTCATTTCCGCGTCGTCTGCTGAACATTAATTATAACGCCGCGACATTACCCTCGTCTTACCAAGCCTTTTTTGTAACACGTTTACCAAGGGGGTGGTTGGTGGTTACCACCCCCCTCGATGAATTTGTTTTATAAAGCACCCGATGCTTATTTTTTTTGATACCACTGGATAGCTGTGGTCCTCCTTTTTCCGTTTATACCAAAATAAGTACCAACATGCCCTAGTATGGCTTCACAATGCCGTATCACGTCCGCGAGTCGGCAAAATTGGCATTCACCGAAATAGGCGAAATCTAATTTTGCGCTTAAAAATCGCAGGAATATCGGATTTTCATGCGGTTTAGTTCTAAATGATGGCTTTGGCTAGTTTTACATAAACATAGGTTTAGGTCATCCTGTGCATATATTTTCAAAGACTGCACCATAAAATATCCTTGGGTGGCAACCCACCCCCCTACCCTCTCGACTTGACGCCATACCCCTAACCCCGCGTGAAGGTGCTTACCCTCAATTTTTTTCGCTAAAATGCCGGAAAGGATGACGAGGGAGAACGATTACCTAGAAGCTTTTAACGAAAGTTTTTAGCATTTTAGCGCACCAGAAAGCGAAGTTCACTAGGGGGGGGGGGTGGTAACCACCCCCCCCCCCCTTGGTAGACGGGCGTAATTATAAATTCGTCGAGGTTTACCCATTAAGCGCGCTGGGGGCTATGTATTAAACAGCATTACAGCCATGAAGCAATTCGAAAAATCATAGAAGCCGCACCTTTTAAAGTGCCGTGTCTCTTTAAACTTCCCCCTCCTCAGCACTAATCACAAGATTATTAGGGGGCAATGAAGGACGAAATCATCGTAACACGTTTTAATTGGATAGAAATAAACGGGTTTGCAGTGGACAAGTATGGGTCTCATATCGTTTCGCCCACATCACATTACTGTCGTATTTTCAAATACACATTTTCGAGAAAATTGCGATTCAAAATCTACCGCCTATACGATAAAAGGAAGCATAAAAGAAACATCCAGACTTTACTATTTGAAGAAAACATTTTAAAGTCCAATATAAAACATAAATAATGAAACTTAAAACTACATTATGTATCTTAATAAGGCTACAAGTTTAAGTCTGTATGTGCAAATCAAAATAACGTATATTGCGAAAATTACGACACGTATTTCACCGTTACTTTTCAATGATGTAAAATAAGCTCACTATGTTGAAAATCTTGTTTACGAATTGAAGATAGACAATACGTCAAAATAGATCAGATGTGAAATCGTTTATTAAAGATCGGCCCAAAATCGAACGCTTTATCAAAACACGTGTAAATGAATGATGATGCACGTCACCTTTTGAAACTTGTGAATTGATAGAATGACTCGATGCACCTAAAAAAATGTGTAATACGACAGTATGTGCTGCGAGCACGATATGCAGGACGAAATGTTTAATCATCACCAAGGATGATCATAATGCACCCAATACACCAATTTATGCACCCAAATACACCACAGCGTACAGATTCAAAGTTGTCCACAGTAAATCACCTTACAAATCATGTCTTCTAGTGAATGTAATACTGAAAACGGTAGTGTAATGTTATTGGTATTGCAATATGAGTTAATTTGCGTGTTAAAAACACAATTGTTCACACGATTAATTAATCCATTTTTACACCTTAAAATACAAACAATGAAACCAAGGATTCAGAAATAAAACTAAAGGTATAAAAACAAAAAAACACTATATACTATATACAGGATTTATATGATATGTGACCCCGTACCATTCTTGTAAAGCTGGTTAAAGCCTTAGTGCGTTTCCATTACATGAGATGAAATTGTATTTAGTGCAGGTGAGTGAGTTAAAGACCGGAGTGTCCCCAGATATCCCGGGTGTGGCACGTCTGTAGTTTGAATGTTTTTTCATGTTCCGGAGAAACCTCTACGAATTATTGGAGTAGTCCAAAACTCTAGGGGATTGAACGTATACCACGCCGAATCGAGTATCATAAAAGGTATTTCACTTACTATAAGTTAATATAATTATGTGCTTTAATGCAAAAGTTCTGGCTTTTTAGTGTATGTAGTGAGTGTCACGCATTTAGGGTTTTATATCATTGTTGTGGTTACAGAGACATGAGGAGATTTCCAGAAAGAAGCGCCCCCATTTTTTGCCGAACGCTCCGGGTTTTTGCATATTGGAATTGCTTACCAAGGTATTAGATCACACCTGAAGTGAATAAGCCGAATACGCCGTCTTAGATGATAAGATGATGATTTAGTTAAATTTCTGTCATGCACACAGAAATTCAAGTCATGGTTTTCTATGGGACGATTACGATAGCGGCCCCGTTCAAAACAAGGTTTGCGGTTTTCTGTTTACTTGTTTGTTCAATAAACACGAACGTTCTTGTGGTGGTTACAACGGAGCAGTAATTTTTTAGGGAAAGAAATTGATCCTAAAAGAAATCTCCTCTACCCCTCCTTGGCCTCATGCACCTGTTCTCAATCATTATGTGCCCATTAATTGTAGATAATGTGATCAAACTAATGGTTCTACAAAGTTAGCGTGCATAAGCTGTGAATTTTAAAATTTCAGTTTGTAAACTGTTATGGTTTATATTTCAAATTCAACTTGAAGCGTAGAGCCTTCCATCTGCTTTCGGTAGCGTTGGTCAAAAGCCTCATTCTGAGCCACTGTACCGATATTTCCCAGTCGCCAACCAATACCTAAGGCAACAATTTAACAATTAATCATTTAAGCTATTTTTTATTTTTTATTGATTTGATTAAATTATTAGAATAACGAGGTTTCTTATTATTATGATTAAAGGTCCTTGGTCCGATCGCTAATACTGGTCCAGAACCCAAGGCTTTATAGAAAGTTGTCACTGCTTTGTTATCTGAAGAAAACTACTAATTTTGGCTCATTTCCATGTGAAAGTCTGGAGGGCTTAAAGATATTAATTTTGGATCATATAAGCAAAATTACATAACCCATTTTGGTCAACGAAAAGTAATTTTAACATAGTTCCTCTAAGAGGCCTTACAAAATCACGTTTTTAGCTCTCACTCACAAAAATGATTGAAATGTCAGCCGAAATTGTAGAAATGGAGTTGTGGGGTCAAGGCATTCTAAGATGAACACTGTATGTAATTAAATCGGGTCACCCACGTTAAAACCAAAATATCAGTACTTTGGACATAATTGACATTTTCTTCACCATGCAAAGAAGCTGATAGCAGGCTTCTACTGGATGCAGGCCGATGCTGCTGCCAAAGGGTCATAGCGTACTGTGGACACGACGTTGCCCAGACCCTATAGGACCAGAGAACGCTTTGTCTCTGCTGATGTTTCCACTTCACAAGGAAAGTAAACCGCATGGGAAGCAAGCAATCTCTTTCCTGATGTTGTAAACACATTTTCAACCCTTGGAAGAACTCCTCCTTCAGAAGATACCTTGGAAGAACTAATGCCAACAATTGAAGGATTTCCATTGAGTTCATTGAGCAGCATATCAGACAGGACGTTGCTGGCGCAATCATTGCTGCGAGCTCTCTACGTGCAATACTATGTCATGCCTGAGTGGACTATTTGTCCAAAAGCACTGTGTAACTGGCATGAAAAGGTCTGATATGTAGGACATCCGCATGAGTTAGTATAACCGCTAGGGTACGCACGAGTTTTGGGAACGGGCCCCTGATGGACAACCTGCTAAATGTGTTGTAACAGGGGCGGGCGCCAGGGGGGTGGGAGGCGCCCCCTGAGATTTTCAAATTTGAAACATGGGTTTTTGGCGCAAAAATTAAGGGGTTTTTAAAAACCAAAATAGTTCATTTTTTTGTACTGTTTCGCCCCCCATGATGTTTCGCCCCCCCCCTATGATTTATACCTGGCGCCGCCCGCTGGGCTGATGTCATAGAGGATGTCTTGGTGGATGAAGTGTGTCAATCGTCTTCTTATCGTATCCAAACTCAATGGTTCTCATATTATCCAGCCATAGATGGGTACAATGTCTGGCTGCTTCGTTGAATTCTGCAAAGTCCTTGTCTGTGCATTGTTGCGCCAACTTGGGCAGACCAAAGATTTTCCATTGTCTGTGGCGCTGTTCTACAATTAAAGGTAGTAGTTTCTGATCTGCTTCCAGGTAGCCCCCTTCTTCTAGGAATACCTTGGATATCGTCCAATTCTGGGCTCTCAAGTCTGTTGGACATTGCCATTCAGCCAATGAGAGTCAATCAATGATGTTATTTGGTTGATAGTAAGTCCCTTTACTTACCACAAGGCGACTCTCTTACATTTCTTTGAGGCTTTTTAACAGGCTAGGACTTCGCTAGAAACCCTCCTGGATTTAAGGTCTCGTCGGACATCGGGTTCTTTCATAGACATTTGGCAGCTACGCTCTTGCATCTCGCTAACTATGACAGATGTCTGGTGGAGCAATTCCTGCCTAGGATGTATAAGTTGTCCTCTGGAATTGGCCGAAGCCATCCTGTGATACGCCGGCAGGATGCTGGATCAACTTCTTGGCATGGGTTGACCTTCCCATACAGGGCAACCATACTCTGCACGTGTAGTGAATTTGTTCAAAATGTTTTGCGTTCACTCTTGTCTTCATTATGGGGTCTTATAAGAGAAGTGCAGTCTCAAGGTAACTCATATGTTAACAAATTTTCACAGTGCTCCAGGGGTGTTCCAGACCATGTTACTTTACGTTTCACGGTTGGCGTAGATGGAAAGCACATACCTGTGTCCTTTAATGGCTTTTGCACGTAGGTGGTTTTCCTCATAATAAGGTGAGTTCATCCAAAGCTTTAAGCGGACTCTCTTCGACAACTGAGGAGTGATATTGGTCCTAATAGGCTCTTATTAGGTGGATCTTTTCCAGGCTTTAGAGTGCCATAAACATGTGCTTTCCTCCAGCTCTTTAAGAACCTGTGGGAAATATGGCATCATTGTAGAGCTCCAAGAAAGCCCTCCTTTGCTACTGGACCAAAGTTTTTTTCAGCTGCTCAGTTGAGATGTTGGCAAGGCTTACTGCTTTTCCTGTTTGGAGTTTAGCAATACTGATTTCCAGTTCATCATGTTGAAGGGTGAGTGAAGCCAGGGTCGCCACTATACTCTGCGGACTAGTTTGCCTTCTTGGGCTTCTTGCTCACTTGACATTTAAAAGCAGTTGGTGGCAACTTGGTTGGGTGTAACATTTGGTCTGATACCTTCGACTCGACGTTTTCAGATGGTAGACCATGCCTTTCTTGTCTGTTATGGGTCAATATCATTGGATTCAAGTAAAGGTGGGTCAGGTTTTTGATCTTTCCTCTCACTTTAGCAGTTTGTTTTTACTGCGAAGGGTCCCCCCCCCAGCTTCAAACATGGGTGGAATACCTTGTATCCTTTAGCACATTCCTTGGAAGACCTGGGGTATGCATTCCGTCCTACAGCCCTTGGTATGAAGCTTCGGGCCGACTTATTCACTAATTGTACTTTGTCATAGTTATTGGATTTGAAGCAACCCTCTTCACGTTCAGATCCAAGTCTTAGTGTATCTTGCCCGTCCTGTATTTAAAAGCGCCTCTTAAAGCGCTTTGTTTGGTCTTACTGCAGCAATTGACTTGGATACCGATTGGTCGATGTTGAGTTAGTGGAACGTGATCCAGAACAATCTTACTGACAGGTTAGAGATGTTTTTACTCACAATAGCTAGATCAGGGTTGTAACCTATCTTCCAATGGGCACTAATAAAATGAATGGCGGCAGCTTAGAGTCGTGAGAAGGTGATGTAGGTGGTTGATTGTCTTAACCATTTTTCCACAGATTGTCCCAGCTTTATTGGCTTCTTTTTAGTCCCTTTGTAATATGGCTGTTGAAATCGCCATTGAAGAAATGAGGTTTGGTGGAACTCCCGATCACAATGCTTGCAGGAGAATTCAAACTTTTCATTGTGTAACATGTGTCTATGCCCTGTGATTTTTTGGACCGATTGCTGGGGCAACGAATCGTATTACGTGGCATTCTGTTACATCTAATTGTTTTCACCACTGGCTTTACATTTTACAGAACAAGTAAGTGGCACTTTTAAAATTAGTGATCATCGAGTTTTGACGCCACTTGGGCCAAATTTAAGAAAAGAAAGCAATTTAACAACAGACCTTTATTGTTTCCTCTTAAGTTGTTAAAGGAATTATATCAAGATGCAAAAAACATTATTTCTTGATAATCAAAGGATAGCTTTAAATGACAAATACCCCATTTTGGATTTCCCGCCTTTTGGTTCAAATCTTATGTTTGTATTCTTAGTGATGTGAATTCTATAATGCACATTGTTTAAATCATAACAGATCAAGAAAACCATTCTTGATAAATCAATGATACGCTTCAGTGACAATTGCCGCCTTTTGGTTTTTTTTCCTGCCATTTTGGCTCAAATTTAACTATGTAAATAATGAATTACCAGTGGAGTGTCATCGGGGTATTTCTGTTCTAAATGGCGCGAAACACAATCACATTAAGTAATTGGGATCATATTAACATATAGAAACGACTTAAAGAACATGAGAAGATTTCCCAGGAAGAACGCCGCCAATTTTTCTGCGAACCCGTTTTTTTACATATTTGGAGCTTACCATGATTATCATACCCTGAATTGATAAGGCCGAATCGCCGTTCCTTTATGTAATAAGATGAGATTTAGTAGTTTGCACGACAGAAAGTCAAAGCATGGTTTTCATGGGAACGATTACGATAGCAGGCAAGTTCAAACAAGGTTGGTGGTTGTTTTTTTAGCACCTGTTTGTCCAATAAACCTTCGAGAACGTTCTCGGTAGGTGGTCGACAACCGCTCCAGTGAAATTTGAGAGATTCGTATCCGAACATAATCTCCTCCTGTCACTTTAAAAACGTGACTTTTACCGTGACGGCCATTTTGAATTTGGCGGCCATCTTGGAAGGAAATTACTTGGCCCCTAAACTAGATTTAATTTAGCATATCAAGAGCTACATCTGTGGCAAATTTGTACTTTTTCACCCAAAACACACAATAGTTTGGATATGTTGCGCCATTCTGCATAACGAAAATGGAAGACTGTATATAGGGCGATGATTTTGAAGGCTGCCAAGCCGGATTTTTTTTCAGCAAGCAAGATGACAGATGCTTCTGAGAGCTTGGAATACCACCAGCCGAAAGACAGCAAAGCTTCGCATCCTTATTAACTGGTACCAGATCATCTAACATTTTAAGAGACTGGCGGTGATGGATCTAAGGAACAGGAATTCATCGATGCGGATTTGATGGATTTCAAGATCTCCTCTTCAGACATGTAGAATCATATTAAGTTGAAATATTTGGCAAACTCATCGATTAGAAACATTGATTATGTGGATTTCTTTTTTATCAGACTTGAGATTGTATATAATAAGATCTCGTTATCCTTACATGGATAACATCCCTACTAAATGAAATAGACTGTACTTCGGCTTCTCTATGACGGCACGGAGAGTGATAAACTTGCTTGTTTTTTTTTTTTTTTTTTTGTTATTTTTAAATTTTTTTTTGGATTAGATAGCATATTCTAATATCAGCAATAGCCACATCATCTGTGCCACCTCCAGTCATCCAGACCGAATCTGGTAAAGATATGGCCTACTATTTCTGATGACGAAGTCAACGCATGGCAGCTGTTTGTCTTGATAGACCTGGCATTCCAAGTAGGCAAAGCGCGCTTCGGTTTGGTTTAGATCGTTTATTAGTTTTCTCGACCCTATGAATGCGTGCCAACCACGGCTTCCCCGCAAGCGCACCCACACCTAAAATATTTTAACCAACGGGGTCTGTTGATCCCATATTGAGTGGTTATGACGTCTCGTAGGCGTCAAGGTCAGAAACCTTAAAACACAAATAAATGAGCCTTGTGCACAAGTGATCTAAATTTTATACAATATTACCAGATTTAATGATTTGTAATTGGTTCAGAATTTTGCATGTTCCAAAACAACCTCACCTAAATTACACACAATATTTAAGAACAATACTTAATTTAAACAAGAATCACCAAGAACCTTGCAGTTCAACGATG
>JAMKCH010036936.1:0-14767 GCA_023653785.1 Ophioderma brevispina
GTTATTAACAGATCCTAAGCTCAATACGGGAAGTGATAACACCTGAAATAGCTTGAAATGTTTTCAAAAAGTGTGGACAGTAACATGACCTGCATACCCTGATGGAGAACATAATCCAATGTTTTTTAGGTTGCTTGGTTTAATACAAGTACTCCATTTGTTTCCTTGCAGTTTTACGTGTATATATGCACTGGCATTCTGGAAGAAATTGGAGATTTTTATTCAGGTGTTTAAAGCATGTGCACTCTTTTCATTTGGGGATACAGCTTTCATGGTTTACATAATACTTTTTAAATTTGTTTTGGAAGGAAGTAAGTCATCCCCATTGCTGTTAACGCCGGAAAGATGGTTAAATCCAAACGTCTCGCCGTCTAATACGTTCACTGGGCTATTTCCAGTCCTTTGCAAAAACAACAATATGGACAAGTACCTATTGAAGCCGCTGTATGACTGGTATTAGAACAATGACTGTATAAACATGTATTGAAACAATATATATTCACACCAAAAAAAATCAATTTAAAATTGTATTTAAAAAAATAACATTATTCTCTTTACCTGAGAACTTAGACCACATAGCTAGTCTACCCCCCTTTACATTCTAAGCTTAGATATGTAAACACATTAAAGAAGTGTCAGCTAGGGTCCCCACTTGATCTATCGTGGCACCCTCGTAATTTATACCAACAATGTAGAACCGTATTTTTCGAAACCTTGCGGTATTTTTGGTCCTTAGAAATTGATCATGCAAAACTATAGTAGTTCCTGCCGGGAAAAAGTTAAAAAATTTTTTAAAATTGCAGTTTTATATTTCAGTTATGTTAAATATTGAAATTCATCATAATCATCATCCAATCATCATCATCATCATCATCATCGTCATCGTCGTCGTCGTCGTCGTCGTCGTCCCCATCGTTCGATCGTGATCGTCGTCATCGTGATCGTCGTCATCGTCTTCACTTTCGTCGTCATCGTCGTCATCCTTATCATGGTGAAGATAATGGTGGTGATGATATGATGACGAGTAAAACAAAAAACACAATGGAATCTTGTATCCTAAATATTACTGGAACAATTTAAGCTAAAAACATGTTTTATAGTCTCGAACTTTCTTTAATCAAAAAGAACCAATCTTTAATACTACTCAATTTTTCCACTTGTCAAAAACTTTTTTTTATGTATTTTGTGCATCAAACCAATTTCAGCAAGGATTACAATTGGTCCATAGATTTGCATTTAATTATTAAAGTTACTACGGGGAATGAATTGTTTTAACATGAAGCATGTTTTTAGCTATAATTCGCTATTTTCCACAAACACTGTCTCTTCTTAATGAGAACACAGAGAGTTAATGAAGCATAAGCATCGAAATTACAGAAAATGGCCCAAGACATTTAAGAAACAAGCTCATTAATTCAAATTGACTGTAGACGAGCGAATGAGAGAGATCGAATGTTTTTACAGTTTGTACTGATTACACACTGTCTTTCTTACATTTTGGTACTGGCGACCGATTGGTTATTGGTTATTTAGAAGATACATGACGTAAGTAACCAATAACAGACTTGATACGGAAATATCAGTAACAAGGTATATTTTGATTTGTTAACAAAATTTGTCAATTATTTGCACGCCATAGTTTTCCAGTTTCTTTTAATTTTATTTGATGGTGTTTAAGGTTCCCTTGCAATAAGAAATGAGAATTCGATCTTGTTCCGAGTCCATGGACTATAAAATAAGTCTTTTGGACTCTAATATCTATCTTTGTGCGAGTTGACAGACGATCTGGCCTAAAACAGGCTTCGGTCGGAAAAGGTCAATTTACTAATTTGTGTACAATACCTGGGAAATTCCCTTTGCGATAAGTACATTGCGCTGGCGTTGTGTAACGAATCCGGTTGTGGGATCCAAATTCTGTACGCTGTCTTCATGTCTAGTCCTATGTGTAAACATCCTTAGCTGTAGCTGGAGCTTGCGGACGCGTGGGATCGCAGTATAAGCTGCAGGTGATCAAGTTGTCTTTGTTACTTGTACTGTTTTGTGTTTTTGGTTTATTTGAATATTCAATTGAGGAACAAGATCGGATATAACTTGATGGGGTTAGGCAACCCGTTGTTCTCGTCCGGGAACCTTTTTGTTGCTTGGATTGGGTCAAGTTCGACTCCAGTATGTTTTTATTCATGCTGCTTGATCACAAAATCCTTTGCCACCAGTAAAATGTTGGACACCTCTCGTTGCTGCCGATCTGAATGGACGTATATCTGAGACTTGGTGTGATGACTGCTCTTCTGTTTTTAGTTTAGTTATGTACTGCTCCCGTAGATTTTCGTTTGAGATAATTTTTATGTTTAATGTATTATGCGGTGTAAAAATATCACCCGTCCTTTGCTTAGTTTAGTTAGTCGGTGTAAAATAATCACCGTAGATATCTGTGATCAACCTGATTCCTGTTGTTGATCATCTGTGCCGTGATGAAACTGGAAGTCTATAACCACAAGAGGGTGGCCGAAGTCCGGTTACCAGTCCAGAAATGACGAGACCAAACCAAGTTGTACGTGCATTATAGGTGAACAGATTGACGGCATGAAACAACAACGGGCTTTTCTGAGCGTTCTGAGCTTTTAAGAACGTATTGTGTTGAATCTATTCAAGTGGGTCATTATTTGCTGGGGTTGGCTCAGACCGTCTCATGCAATTGTTTTGTTGTAAATATTATTTTTAAACGGATCAATCGGTATTTTAATGATTTAGATTAAGATTTGAAAGTTTAATTGAGATTGAGCCTAAGATCCAGTTTTGGGTGCTACTAAATTTTGGCCAATGAGTTCAAAATATTGATTTTTTTTTTTTTTTTTTTTTTTTTTTTTTTTTTTAATTTAAGTAATTTATTATGAATGTTATTTCTGCTTTTGAATTGTAATTTGTCGTTATTCATAGTTTGCCCCATTATAATTTTAATGTAGATATTTTTGAGTGTCGAATCTATAAGTTCATTTCTATTCATTATTAAAACTGGGAATTAAGATATTTTGTTATAGGCCGGTTAATTTTCTCTCCAGTTGGTTTTTAACAAACTGTGTGAGATAGCCCTTTGAGTTTGTGGTAGATGAAAGTTCGGTTTACGTTCTATTGATTGAATTTTAAAATATTATCTGAGACTTTTTATTTTTCTAATTTACCATTGAATATTTCTCTAATTTTGTTTCGTCGCTGCAATAAGTAGGCCTATATATTCCCAGTTTGTTACAAGTTATTTGAATTCTACTTACTCAAGCACTGCAAGATTTTCTATATTCAAAGTTGACTGCATATCTTATTTCCCGACCATTAATTCACAAAGTGAGACATTTTTATCAATTCATTTTATTAATGGGCTGGGGGGTAAGATAATGCCAGCTTGTTGATGCCCGACAAACCATGGCTTAGTTAACTTTATTGAAGTTATTTGTCGTATTATTTAATCCGGCTGGTTTAACAGTTTGGGGGGTTGATTTGTGGGTTTCACTGAAACACGAGTTTTACTGTTAAAATTTGGTTGTCTTAATCAAACCAGTGCTTGAGTGATTTTTGATTCAGAATTAATTTTTAGTAATTTTGTTACGTCTGGAGTTAATGGAATTTAATTTGTTTCCATAGATCTGTTTCTGTTTCTGCTGGCTTAACCCCTTTGTAGGAAGATCAGAAACAGTTAAATCTTTGATCTACGACATAGATTATCCTATGATCTTTGCTGATCTCCTTGCACTGGGTTTGTCAGTAAAATTCTTTGTAAACTTAATTTTAAATTTCAGACGTTTATTTATTTTGAAGAATTACGTTGCTTGTTGAGTTTAAGTGCATGAATGAATGTTAAATATTATTACTAAAATTCAAGCAAAAAATAAACAAAATAATTAATGTTTAATTATTAAATATATTTTTTTTAAACTTTTGAACCGAAAGAGCAATTAAAAAAATTAAAAATATTAACGTTTGTCTACTAGTTGCAGATTTAATTTTGTAGTCATTTTTGAATTTAATTCGGAGACAGGAAAACTCGGCATAGTTCCTTCCTAAGAGCTCCCCCTTTTCTTTCAACCGCCATTGAGTTATTTTAATTGTGCCTTCTGTTCTGGCTACGCTACCCGGTACGTGACAATATCATGCAATCACTATGAGCTAGTCAAATCTCAATTTCCTTGGCACAGTTTCACAGCTTTCATTCACCAATTTATTTAGAAAATTCATCCCCTGGTTTTGGTATGATATAATGATACCTAACAACCAGGTCATTCATGTCATGCAGGACAAGTCAAACCACTGAACTGTGTCCTTGGTGGACGAGCATATTGTAACTCATAGTGAATGGGGCATTCAGAGAGACTGTACGAAAGCGGTTAGATCCAAGGGGTTAAAATTACACATTTTTTGAGACACCTATGTTAAAATAATAATAGAATCAAATACCATATTTGGTTTGTTGATCACAATATACAACAAATGGTTCCACACCGGTCCCTGGTCCATCCGGATCTATCTTGTAAACACCATCCTTCACAAAACCAAATGACTTCAAGTCTGTACATGTCTTAAGTATGGGTGCATTTTCGCATACAACTATTTTAAAACGTAGAGGTGTAAAAATAAAAAGGAATCAGTATGTTGGGTAAGTTTAGCAAATGAAACAACTTGAAAGCAAGCAATTAAAAAAAACCTAAAACAATCTTATTATTTAACTTCTACGAGTTTAAAAAAGCTTCAATTTTTATACCAGTAACGGTAGTTTAAACGCATATGCGCATAAACATAAGACTGCATGACCATAAGAAAAACCGTAGGTACGCATAAGCTCATAAGAGCATAAGACTGCATAAGACTGCATAAGACTGCATAAGACTGCATAAGACTGCATAAGACTGCATAAGACTGCATAAGACTGCATAAGACTGCATAAGACTGCATAAGACTGCATAAGACTGCATAAGACTGCATAAGACTGCATAAGACTGCATAAGACTGCATAAGACTGCATAAGACTGCATAAGCATAAGAGATAACCGTAGTATACGGAACATAAGCACAAGAGTGCATAAGAGATACAGTATTTACATAGCATTATAATGCAAAGCGCTTATCCCCCCCCCTCGTTATGCCGATGTATGTAAATCGAATGCGTTTTACACCATGGTGCGCTTATGCTCCGTATAGGCTCCATGGGGCTTAATGCGTTTTACACTCTTATTCTCTCATGCGCTAAATGCTCCGTACATACCGGTATTCTTATGCTTATGCACCCTATGCTGTTATACGCTTATGATACGTATTATATGGTTATTCTTATGCTTATGCACTCTTGTGTTCTTATGCGCTTACTCAGCTCTATGCGCTTATGCTCCGAATATAACGCGTAATTTACTCTTATGCATTATGCACTCTTATGTTTCTTATGCTCTTTGCGATTCATATTGCGTAATACGTTAGTCTTATGCTTATGTACTCCATGCGATTATGTTCCGTTTTACTATTATTCTTATTTATGCACTCCTGCGATTATGCTCTTATGCGATTATGCTCTTATTCGATATGTCCGTATAATGCTGGTTATTATTAGCTTATGCCTCTTTGCGGTTTATTCCGTATATACGTTATTCCGTATACTTATGCCTTTATGCTCTTATTCTTTAAGCTTATGCAGTCTTATGCTCTTATGCGCTTATGCGTTTTACACTAACCGCTGTATAGGTACAAGTGAAAAATAACCTCTTATCGTTTTATTATTGATTTTAAAAAACTTAACATACCGTCACTTCTTTCCATGACAATTAAGATGATCATTAAGACAGTCACCTTTCGCAGCGGTCACGAATAAAATTGATCATTGTGGATCTAAATTCAATATGATTACATTTTCATTATTGGTGTTTTGATCACGTGTCATACCTAAACCTTTGGACACATCTAAAATTTACATGAATTTAGTAAACATATTTCCAATTCGAATCAAAATATGTGAGTCAAAGGCATGTGAACGACTACAGGGTGTCCCAAAAAGTTGTGCAATCAGAAACCCGATTTCTCAAACTACTGAAGTCTGGGGATTTCTTTCTCATGGTGAATATTAAATATAATCCTTTGTATTAATTGTGGCAAATCCTGACATCTGCTACGCAAGCCAGAGATAGAACGATTATGCCATCTGTTTTTCACCAATTCCAAAGGGATTTACACATTTAACATCATTTTTCCGTTTCTGCCTGTCGGTGGAGCGAATAAGGAAATACAAAATGCACAGGATTTGAGTTTTTTAGATTTATTAATGGGCAATAGGCATTAGGAATAATAAACGTGCAATGATTGAGCCTACAATCGCATTCTAACCAATTATATCAGCAAATTCAAACTTTGCCGTATGTCTATTTTGTTACTCTAATGAGTTAATTAGTAGGGGTCCCCCCCCCCCGGCACTAACGGAATTCATCTGAGAATATTTTTCAAAATCAAAGACCATAGCATTTTGTTTTGCTGATATATGTGCACACATACATTAAGTAAACAATTATTAGTAACATTAAGAAAATTAACCCTTTTATGTGTTGACAACAAACTATTTCGTCGTGGATGTTGTTAAACCGTTACGGGTTACAAACTCTATGGGGAAATGACGTGTATTTTTGCAACACCCGTAAAAATACAGTAATTGCATAAAACTGCAAGTTTTGTGTTTAAATTTGTGTAATATGATTTCCTCTAGAGTAGATTCAACATAAAATAAGTTTTCAAAAGTTGGGGTGTAAGCGCAAGGGCTCTTGGAATTTTCCGTCTTTTTTCCAAATTTTTGCGTGTTTTTGAAAACAATGTTTTGCCCCTAATTTGCACCCCAAATAATAGTTTTATTTTGTATTGTTTGTTGTGTTGTCCTTATGAACCCTTCACATGTGATAAATTTCGTGCAAAAATTCCTTCGGAAAAGAGGTTTCCTAGGGGGGGTTCCATGGACCCCCCCACCCTCACTAAGGTAGGAAAAACCCCTTGCACTTAAGTGTTAAGAGGTTGGACTAGGTGATTTATCGGCTACTTTAAAGAAAACTAAGAGTAGGCACGGATATCAAAACTAATCTCACACTAGGCCAAACGCAAAGGCTTCAGTGCTACCCTAAAGAATGTCGGGAATGCGTTTGAAATTTAATGGAGCTAGAGACTATATAGTAGAGCGTATGCACAGTAGGGATCTCAATAGGGATCCTACGGAAGTCGGGTAAAATACTGAAATCAGCGGTATGCTAGCGTTCTGAATGAGAGAACATTTGTCCAATCAGAGCGGCGTTTCAACTGGCGCTAAGGAAGTCCAGTCAAAGCGGGAAACCAGTTAAGTTGAATGTGGTTCAGAGAATGTCTGGCGCAAAATGTAAATTGTGATTTTTAATGTGTTTTTACATAGGGTAAAAATAAGCCTTACCGTTAATGAGGGTCCTGTGGACTCCTAAAAAGTCTATGGATACTACAGCATGCTGTTTTGTTTACCTCTATTATTGGGACTGTGGCACTCCGGGAAGTAATAATTAATAATAACTTTTTCTAAAAATGGCCCCTTATGTGCTGACAACGATTTCATTACTGTGCAAACTTATGGAAAATGACTCTATGAGAAAGTGTAATATAGGTGACAACATAAAATTAATTGCCAAAGGGTCTGGCATAAGTGCAAAATAAGAATATAAATATAAATTGAATGTTTTTTATTTTTTCTTTCGCATGCATAAATTAGTTCCACAGCATTTAACCTGTTTGTATTTTTCGTCATTATGTTAACATGGTCTTTTTTAAAACATAAATCTAACGAACTTGTGTAGTTTTTACATAGTGCAGATTAGTCTTGTTCAAGACGCTCTGCTAGTCCTTTTCGAGGTACATCCCCCATATATAATAAATCATGTAAATTGTGTTGACCCCCCCCCCCCGAAGCCTTAGCTGAGCACATACAAACTCTTACACATGGGATATAAAAATATGATCTCAGAAATCTACCCCAGGTCAAACACCTGTGTTGGACTCCGGATACTAAAAATAGCTATGGCTATAATCAATACGTTTGGTTGAAATTACTCTTTGCTTTTAACGGGGTTTGCTGGCGATATAATTCAGATTCAGACTGCCTTGAACAAGGCTAAGTGCAGATAGGCAGATAGTCAGACACTGAAATACAGGAAGTGATTTTAAAGAAAGCCGGATCGAGAATTTTAAGTGACGACAAAGGGGAAATGTGATATAAAACAGAGTGAAAACAAAACAGGAAGCGATGGACGATCGGAATGAGAATCCAGAGAAGGGAATGATATCAAAGCAAACACAACTGGAACGAGTATAAATCTTAAAGGTGCACGATAGATTTTGAGCCCCCAGATATTGTTTTCATAATAGTACTTTGCATAAGATTAGACACTTACCTTGATCTCTTACCTTGTAATTGGGCTAACAGAAATGTCTTAAAAGAGAGAAAAATTGTTATTTTGTGATTTTTGAACTTGTGTATATTTTCATATAAAACATAGGCTGAATTTCGTATTTGCCTCCTAACGAAATTAAAAATTTCACAATATTTTTGTACCAAAGACACAGTTCCAGCGTAATCTTTTGAGAGGGGATATTTTTATGGGAACGCTTCACATCAGGCAAAAAACTTTTATTTATTTTATTTTTTTTATTTAGTTAGACAACTTCATCACTGTTACACAAACAGCATAAAAAGAAAATTCAAGAAATATTGCACAATATTAACAGAATAAAAATATACATATTTAAGATATTGCAACCAAAAGAATTCCAGTGAAAAGGTTTGGACAACAGGTGCTTAATCACCTCTAGGACCATCCACCTCCAAGAATTTTGAGAGCCAAATGTATACACCAAATGACTAGCCCAATTTGGTACATTTCAACTAACCCATACACATGTTTATGGATCAAAACTTGTAGCAATCTGATCTAAAAAGTGCAACTCCTGAGATTTTAAGTGCAAAAAAACCATTTTTGTCCCCTGGTTTCAAAGGAGCTGGTTCCATAAGAAACAATCGATTGAAATATGTGGCTTTATGTGCCTCAGTCTGCAAAACTGAGGCTTTAACCTAAAGGGATCAGACGATGGATCTTGTGGGTGGGATGGTCCCGGTCTGTTGCTGCCGCTGAATTCGACAAACTTGTTGATATCGATGTCATAATGACCACTTTTACATCTACAAAGAAGTAACAAATCAGTTCTTGTCGTCTCCTGAGGGTGAGTGGAAGGAGATTGAGGCTCACGTAAGTCTCGCTTTATCGTCCTGATCAGGATATGCATACTGAATTGGTAGCTCGCCTTTGGACACCTTCCAAAAGCTGAATGTTTTGTTTTGATGTACCACTCAAAAGGCAGCTACCATATTCAAGGTCACTCCTGATCAGGGATCTTAAAGGGTCAAATTTCACTCGCTCAGGGGCATTGGAAAACCTACAGTGCGCATAATCATACCCAATGTCTGATTGCATTTTTTCACCACTCTGTTGATGTGACAATTCCAGTTGAGTTTCGGAGAAAAATAACACCCAAATCTTTGATAGTATCAAATGCACTCAAAGGGGTACCATTCATGTTATCAGTGAATTTGATTGGTTTAATGACGTCCTCGTCATGGGTCGGACCTGGCACTTGATGGATGAAAATTAAGCTCCCAGGACTTGCTCCAATTAACAGGAATTACGATCTTCTTGAGACGATGGCAGTGGGATCTATTTTAATTTGATGTTTAAAAACACTTGGCATCATCAGCAAATAATGCTATTTTGGCACTATGACAACGCTGGGCAAGTCTTAATGAATAAAACGAAAAAGGGGACCTAATCGAGCTTGCGCACCCTGAAACCACAGAAGCCAGTCTGAATAGATACCATCAACAACAACTCTTTGTCGTCTTCCTGTCAGATAGGCCTCAAACCAGGTAATTAATCAGAATGAATGCCAAAGGAACGAAGTTTATGAAGGAGGAGCTTATGCGAACGCTATCGAAAGCTTTTGAAACATCAAGGTACACCATGTCTACCTGCCCGGCGTTGTCCATACAGAACGACTTCGTGAAATACCTCAAGCATTTGTGTGACTGTGGAACGGTCCTTGATAAAGCCATGTTGAAGAGTATACAATTTATCTTTAAGTACAGGAAAAATCCAATTAAAATGCTCTCTCCATACTTTACCACACACACATGCAAAGAAACCGGTCTATATGCCTACTTGTTGTTTACTGCTTTTTGAGACATGACTACTTTGCATCAGCTGCCAGTAGAGCTAGCCCCTTGGGCTATAGACATGTTACAAATATAGAATTTTCACATTTTTTTAGGGACACCGTTATTTGAAATCTCTCGTTGCACCTTAAAGCAGGCCTCTGACAGTGACTCAGCAACATTGGTGACACCCCGGGCAACGCCATTGGACGATTGCGTCAAACTCATTTGCATAATTTTGTTATCTGCTGCTTGTAGCATAGCTCTTATGCATAGCAATAGTCATTATTCGAAGCAGCTGGTTTCTGCATGCCCCATTTCATTATGGGGCCGTTGTTATGTCCCTTAGCTGTCGACAGCAATTTTATATTCCCAACCGCCGACGCTCCAAACGGAGTGTGATGATAGACTGAAAATCTGATTACGGTAATCGGCAGACATCACAGTCAATCCCCTCGATTATTTTTGCGCTGCTTAAAGATAAAACATATGACCCAAATTAAAGGATAGCAATTATTATTGAAAAACGGGCTGCTGGAAGAGAGAGATAGGCAAGGAGCAATAGAAGGAAATAATGATTAGTTTCATATAGGAAAATGAGATGGAGGTGGTGACAGGTAAAATGTTTATCCGTAAGCAACATTTGAAGTGACCTACTGTTTTTGCAAAGCGCTTACATCAAAATATTATTGACGATAACTATTTTATTGAAATCAATTATGGAATGCAACTAAAGTTTTTGGACATTTTGATTAAAATTCTGAATTCCACTTACTGAATTGTGCGTTCAAATAATATTCTATTTGAAATTAATTTGATGGTAGTGAATATGGAATTCAAAGCCAACAAGGAGAACATTTATTAGAGTAAACCTGAATCATTATATTAGCTATATTGCTACGAGAGCTTCGGGCAAATTATGCTACCATAAAGAGCAAGGTTTTGTTAAAAGTTCAATATATCACTTAGGTAAACACAATTTCATCTTTTGCAATTTACAAAATGAGGAATGAGGTGTCTTTGGGCATTGACTTGGCACGGTCGATGAACCTTTTCTTCACCCCGATTAGTCCCCAGGGTTTACATTCAAGCTGTAGGTTGACCATATTGACAGTTTATTCTTGTCTATATCAACATGAACAATTTCAAATCATGAAGGTAAAGACCAATAAATCTTGTTATCAAAGTGGTTTTTAAAAAATACAATAAAAATAATACCTTTTCTTCCGGGATAAATTTGTATAATTCCAATTCATTTTCTGTGCCGAATTGCAGGTTCACCTAAAAGATTGAATTAATTAGATTTCTGTTCAGTGGCCTTTTCCTCAGCCATTCTGCTTTTGAATTATGAGCTTTAAATTATTTAAAATTAAGTGTTAGCTATATTTTTAACCTTTAATATGCAAATATCAGTAACTACTCTTCGGCTTTTTAAATTTTGGTGTCAACACATACGCCATACCAACGACAATAGCATGAAGTTCCAATTTAAAAATCAGAATATAATTACATTTTCATTGATTCATATTCTTTGTTATCGCGCGGAGCCGTAATGCACATTCAAAAGGTATTTCATAACCTTAGCGTTTCGTATATTTTCGCATTTAACCCCGCTATGCTGAAATTGTAACATGAAGTGCATGCTAGTGCAGATACCCTAACATTGCTATAGCATTTTTTATTAGCTTCATTCTTGAATTTCAGTGCCACCATACATGTCATGTCATGTCATATAAATTAATTTAACCCCGCAACGAACAATACGGGCACTCGTAACCCTTTTACTGCATCTTCTTAAAATAGCAATAAACGCATAATGAGGCATCTAAAGCTACCTTGTAACACTATGAAGGTTATACAGGATTAGCCCTATAAATCTATTTTAAAAACAACTGTGATTTTTAGCGAGTGAAGCAACGTAAAAAGCATTTCTCGGCAATTTGATATTTCAATTTAATTGATTTCAGATGTCTTTTAACTCGCTGAATTTCGAATGGTAAAGAAAGTAATTTTTTAACACAGGTTACTTTCAATATTATTTAGGTAGTTTTTTTTTCTTTGTAAGAAGGTATGCATTTTTTTAGGTAAACGTATACCAGATTCGGTTCCCATCGCCGTGGTTCTATTTTCCGTCGGTGTAAATTTACATTAAAGGGATAGCAGCGATTTGCTATCCAGAAACATCGAAAAAATCATCAAATTAATATTTTTTATATTTTTGTTAATGCATGGATATGCGAACATAACTACAAGTGGTTGGCTTTGAATCCGTGTATTAAAGACAAGGCGTACTTTTATCTGATTCTGCAATTTCTATACGTGCGTATCAAAAGTCTGACGTGAGATCAAAAAACCTTTCGTGAATATACAGATTTTTTAGCATGCTATTGTTTGTTTACTCTGATATTGTTTACTCTGTACTGGTGTAAACCGCATCCAGCTTTTTAGTGCAGATATTGAGACGCCGTCGCTGTATGTCTATATTGCGATACGTAAGTCAAAATGTCCTCAAATATACTTCATTTTTTTCACTATTTGTTGGTTTTTTCTCCATTAACGCAGTTATATGGAATTGTACACACTTATCCATGATCTTAAGTTAGAATGCAGTTCCACATTTTGGTTTCGATTCTCTACATTATCGCTGCTAATCCCTTTATACACATATCTGCAAATAACATTTATATAAGGTTTGCATGGAAACATACCAGAACTAATATATGGCCTAACATTTTAACCAGCATTAGAAAGCACTCGATTGGCGAATTTAATAAAAACTTCTATCAATGCACATTTATTTCCATATAAATATCAACAACATCAAGATTCAACATATATAAAATACAAGAAACACGATAATACAATATGATGAAGATAACCGAAAGGCGCAAAAAGTCCATATATGGTCTCACCTAAACAGTATAGCATGATGTGAACTATAATTATGAAAAATAAATATGACATTATAACATGTAAGTTTCATTTCTCTCATGAATGTGAAAACCTGTAATTAAATTTTTCAAATATACACTTAATTTGAACAGATAGAAGCCAGATAGATTATGATTGTTATAAAAAAAAAATATAAAATCCCAGATATCAACTTCAAGAAAAAATAATCACTTTCATTTTTGCCAAAGTTTTAATTTGGGTCACCCTGTATTTACGTCCTCTCGCAATTTTATGTTCTCTCTCTCTCTCTCTCAGCTTTTCCTTTTACCATCCATGTCATTAAAATTCTGCTGATTCGTCAGCATACCATGAGTACATTTTGGTGAATAACAAAATACCTCAGGTATAAATATGTTCTACTTGTTCAGAATGGTGAAAATAAAGTGTTTTTTAATTTTTCTTTTTTTATAATTTTAAATTTAATCACTATTAACAATAGCTGATTCCCAACTTGTGGTTTTTATCTTTTATCTCAAGAATTTATGCCGTATATCGTAATGTCCCTATAGGAAAATCTGGACGATCCCGCAAAAA
The DNA here is from genome assembly GCA_023653785.1 of Ophioderma brevispina. Lineage (NCBI taxonomy): Eukaryota > Metazoa > Echinodermata > Ophiuroidea > Amphilepidida > Ophiodermatidae > Ophioderma > Ophioderma brevispina. The sequence goes on from JAMKCH010036936.1 coordinate 13,721, forward strand.
AAAGTGAGGTGGCGTTTAGTTCCTCTATCTAGATCTAGGAGTATTTCCCCTTACCCCAATGGGCAGGGGTCCGCCCGTGATTTTTGTTCAAAGTAAGGGGCAGAACCGTTCAATGGGAAATGGGTACCTTATTTTATGTTTTCAAGAATTCCCATGCAAAATTCCACTAAAAATTGTCTATATAGAATCTCTCAACCGAGAAGGTGTAGGTATAAAAAAATCCTAGTATTTCTTCCTCCCTTGGGCTTTTCTTTCCATTTTCCCGTCTTTTACCAGAGTTTTCTATAAGATTTTTTTTTTTTTGCAAAAATCTGTTGGAATATTCCCAAACAATCATAATTATACTGTTTGGGTAGGATTTTGGAGTAGGGTTACAAACGACCACATTTCGAAGATCTCACGTCCAATATGCAGCAATATGAAAGTTAATCGCTTTCCTCGTCATTGTTATTCTAGTGATCAATGTGAAAGGAATTGACAACCTCAGTGTCCTATGCTCAAATGTGGCTCACATTTATAATTAATTGAATCAAGGGATACCGCTTGTAAAGTTAAAAACAATGGCGAGGAAAATGTCCATAAAATAAAACAGAATTTGTAAGTGTCGATTTATCAGGACACATGGTTATATCACACATACATCCATTCACACGCAGAATGTTTTCTTAATTTGCCCGTGGGAATTACAGATGTTTGCAATTACATGTGTTTATGTCACTGACCACTTTTATGTAAACGCGTTATGATCAGAATAAATCTTTGAAATAAATGAATGAAATGTCACTTACCCTTTCTTAGACATCATACCATCAGCTTTAACTTGATAGATTACATTTTTCCTATAACGGCCAAACTCCTAAATTTCACAATGGTATTCTCACAGTGTCCTCGCACAAAATCCATAGATGCTATTCTTACCTATTACTGTGTCTGCAAATGATTATGTTTAAACTTTAGACAAAAGTCTGAAAGCTTCTCAGAATTCTCCAGGATAAGCAATTTATCCTTTTTCCCAACTGCTAGAATTACATACCATCCAAATCAAAG
>JAMKCH010036937.1:0-15725 GCA_023653785.1 Ophioderma brevispina
AAACATTTCATATAGAAGTCCCAAGTATGCAAATGAGGTATTACAATTAATTCCGTCATACACTGTATGATGTTGTGTAGTAGCACTTGACGGAATAAATGGCAATGCATTATTTGCATACTTGGAACTTCTATATGAAACATCTTCCCACTGGCCCTGGTGACCCTGATGAATTCAGCAGTCTTTATGGAATGAAGTGCTCATTTGCATTCTTGGGACTTATATATGAAACATCTTCCCACTTTTGGCCCTGGTTACCCTGGTGAATTCAGCAGTCAAGTGCTTGGAAGTACTGAATTAGCATGACAACACAGCCTGGTTTGGCAATCCTATCCGGAATATTCACCTGGAAACCATTGAATCATTATTCATTATATTGTTTCCACAATCCACCTTGTTTTTCAAATCCTTCTTGTATTATAAGGCTGGACTTAATCCTGCTTGGGTCTTTTTTTCACACAAGGATTACTGGGTATTTCCACAACAATCCTAGAACTATTGCAATCAACAAATCAATTTTGTAATGTCAAAATGATGGTTTAATGCTTTCTAGTTAAACTTGTCATAAACTTTTATGTCTTACCAATGTGTAAGACTGTCATAAATTACAGTATCCATTTTATTCTCCTACCATGCCCTGTAAATTTCTTTAGTAAGTTTTAATACTCAGTAACACCTTTAACTGATAGAATCCATTGTGTGACCTGTATGGTCACAGAGAATGTGTTAAAGCCATAGCAGTAATTTTCATCAGGATGTAATCAAACAACACCCTTGGTTTTTTTAAAGCAATATTTGTGCAAAAATGACAGGATTTTGACATTTATGACATCATGATAGAATAAAAGATGTCAGTTTGAAGGTAACTTGAATCAGTTTTAATGTCTGTTATCACACACAAAAAACATTATATTATTCGCCATATCTGTATCAATTTTTGCTGAAAAAGGGGACCCACAGCTATACCAAAGATGCAGGTTTTTGACAAAATTTAACCAAAATTTGCAATTTTTTTTTAAAATTCATATTCTTTTGGGGTCAATTTAATCATTTTAGCAAATTTGGGAAATGTTGACTCCAGATAGCACAGAAATTGGCCTAATGTTCAAGGAATTTCTGAAAAAAGTGACCCAATTTTATACCAAAATTGGGGGTGTCTCGAAACATCAGACCTCGAAACAACAGACCTCAGACCTCGAAACATCAGACCCGGAAGTAAATTCACTTCCGGTCTGATGTTTCGAGGTCTGATGTTTCGAGACACCCGGGGGATGTCTCAAAACAACAGACCTCAGACCCGGAAGTGATTTTTTTTGCCGAAGTCAACATTTTACTTCCGGTCTGATGTTTCGAGGTCTGATGTTTCGAGACACCCGGGGGATGTCTCGAAACATCAGACCTCGAAACATCAGACCCCAGACCCGGAAGTGACTTCAAAATGGGAGGAAATCTTATTTTCTGTACTATTGAGGCGGACACACGCTTCCTTAAAACATGGGGAGACTGGCCCTGGAATTGTTGACTAGTTACCCGTCTGTTTGAGAAGTTTTGTAAGTTAAAAAAAATGAAAAAAAGTAGATAGAAAACAAATCCTGCTATTCTTCCAGCCGTGACAAGGGGAGATTGCCCTGGACTTGGACCCCGACTTGGACCAAATGGACGTGCGTTGCTAAATACACCCATTTCACTACTTGCTAGCCGCTCACCAAGCATATCATTTTACTCAAACTCCAGTTCCACAAGCCCGCATTTCAGATAAAGGTAGTTCCAAAAGTCCCCATTTTAAAAATTTAACCTTAGCCTACCTAATCAGTTAAGTTTATTATTAATTAACTTGCAATTTTAAATCGGGTCTATCTACTTATCTACTATTCATAGAAAACATGTCTTGAAAACTAAATACTCCAAACTTACATACCTCCCGCACCCACACCGTTTTGTAAAACGGTTGGTCATGAATTATGAAGTTTACCACTTCAAATTGTTTCTATTAAATTTGCATGCATGGGAAAATGTGTCTTAGTAAGCGAACGTTGCAAAGGTGTTGCCCGTAAAGGGAGGACACCCCCGGCCATATCGTCCCTTTCTATTTCGACGGGTTGGCCCCCTCAATTTAGCGGCAGAAAACCAGGGCAATCTCCTCCGTGTCACAGCACGGTGAGGGTCTACTTGAATTTCAAAAATCAGATCCAGAAATGAAATGCTGACTTCGAAGTCAAGATTTTACTTCCGGTCTGATGTTTCGAGGTCTGATGTTTCGAGTGAAATTACTTCCGGTCTGATGTTTCGAGGTCTGAGGTCTGTTGTTTCGAGGTCTGATGTTTCGAGACATCCCCCCCCCCCGGGAAAAAAAAAAAAAAAAAAAAGAGGCGGACACACGCTTCCTTAAAACATGGGGAGACTGGCCCTGGAATTGTTGACTAGTTACCCGTCTGTTTGAGAAGTTTTGTAAGTTAAAAAAATGAAAAAAAGTAGATAGAAAACAAATCCTGCTATTCTTCCAGCCGTGACAAGGGGAGATTGCCCTGGACTTGGACCCCGACTTGGACCAAATGGACGTGCATTGCTAAATACACCCATTTCACTACTTGCTAGCCGCTCACCAAACATATCATTTTACTCAAACTCCAGTTCCACAAGCCCGTATTTCTGATAAAGGTAGTTCCAAAAGTCCCCATTTTAAAAATTTAACCTTAGCCTACCTAATCAATTAAGTTTATTATTAATTAACTTGCAATTTTAAATCGGGTCTATCTACTTATCTACTATTCATAGAAAACATGTCTTGAAAACTAAATACTCCAAACTTACATACCTCCCGCACCCACACCGTTTTGTAAAACGGTTGGTCATGAATTATGAAGTTTACCACTTCAAATTGTTTCTATTAAATTTGCATGCATGGGAAAATGTGTCTTAGTAAGCGAACGTTGCAAAGGTGTTGCCCGTAAAGGGAGGACACCCCCGGCCATATCGTCCCTTTCTATTTCGACGGGTTGGCCCCCTCAATTTAGCGGCAGAAAACCAGGGCAATCTCCTCCGTGTCACAGCACGGTGAGGGTCTACTTGAATTTCAAAAATCAGATCCAGAAATGAAATGCTGACTTCGAAGTCAAGATTTTACTTCCGGGTCTGATGTTTCGAGGTCTGATGTTTCGAGTGAAATTACTTCCGGTCTGATGTTTCGAGGTCTGAGGTCTGTTGTTTCGAGGTCTGATGTTTCGAGACATCCCCCCCCCCCGGGAAAAAAAAAAAAAAAAAAAAGAGGCGGACACACGCTTCCTTAAAACATGGGGAGACTGGCCCTGGAATTGTTGACTAGTTACCCGTCTGTTTGAGAAGTTTTGTAAGTTAAAAAAATGAAAAAAAGTAGATAGAAAACAAATCCTGCTATTCTTCCAGCCGTGACAAGGGGAGATTGCCCTGGACTTGGACCCCGACTTGGACCAAATGGACGTGCATTGCTAAATACACCCATTTCACTACTTGCTAGCCGCTCACCAAACATATCATTTTACTCAAACTCCAGTTCCACAAGCCCGTATTTCTGATAAAGGTAGTTCCAAAAGTCCCCATTTTAAAAATTTAACCTTAGCCTACCTAATCAATTGAAGTTTATTATTAATTAACTTGCAATTTTAAATCGGGCTATCTACTTATCTACTATTCATAAAAAAACATGTCTTGAAAACTAAATACTCCAAACTTACATACCTCCCGCACCCACACCGTTTTGTAAAACGGTTGGTCATGAATTATGAAGTTTACCACTTTAAATTGTTTCTATTAAATTTGCATGCATGGGAAAATGTGTCTTAGTAAGCGAACGTTGCAAAGGTGTTGCCCGTAAAGGGAGGACACCCATGGCCATATCGTCCCTTTCTCTTTCGACGGGTTGGCCCCCTCAATTTAGCGGCAGAAAACCAGGGCAATCTCCTCCGTGTCACGGCACGGTGAGGGTCTACTTGAATTTCAAAAATCAGATCCAGAAATGAAATGCTGACTTCGAAGTCAAGATTTTACTTCCGGGTCTGATGTTTCGAGGTCTGAGGTCTGTTGTTTCGAGTCTGATGTTTCGAGACATCCCCCCGGGTGTCTCGAAACATCAGACCTCGAAACATCAGACCCGGAAGTAACTTCACTTCCGGGTCTGAGGTCTGATGTTTCGAGGTCTGATGTTTCGAGACACCCCAAAATTGGCATGAAAGGCAGGGTTTCCAAAAATAAATTGCCCAAATCGTGGTAAATTGGGTCTGAAAGTCGCCCAAATCGCTAAAAAGTCGCGGGCAACACCGGAAGTCCCATAGAAACCTGTATTAAAAATATGACCTGGAAATCGCGGTAAAAATTTTAAAAAAAAAAAAAAAAAAAACCCCCCCCCCCGGGTGTCTCGAAACATCAGACCTCGAAACATCAGACCCGGAAGTAAAATATTGACTTCGGCAAAAAAAATCACTTCCGGATCTGAGGTCTGTTGTTTCGAGGTCTGTTGTTTCGAGACATCCCCCCGGGTGTCTCGAAACATCAGACCCGGAAGTGAATTTACTTCCGGGTCTGATGTTTCAAGGTCTGGGGTCTGTTTTTTCGAGGTCTGATGTTTCGAGACACCCCAAAATTGGCATGAAAGGCAGGGTTTCCAAAAATAATTTGCCCAAATCGTGGTAAATTGGGTCTGAAAGTCGCCCAAATCGCTAAAAAGTCGCGGGCAACACCGGAAGTCCCATAGAAACCTGTATTAAAAATATGACCTGGAAATCGCGGTAAAAATTTTGGGCGTCGCGGTAAGCCTTCTGAAGTCGCCCAATTGGGCTACCAAATCACGGGTTTGGCAACACTGATGAAAGGGGGTCATTTATATACCATGAGGCTGAAAATGAGACCCATGTTGGAGGCACATCTCCATTTATGTGTTGCCAAACCCACGATTTGGTAGCCCACCCAGGTCAAAATTCCAGTTGATTCAAGCTGAACTGGTTTCAACTGGAACCAGTTGAAATCCAGTATGGGTAATTTATTAATCTTTCCCTGGAGATGGCCAGCGCGCACAAATGTTGAAAAAACCCATATGCGCTTGGCCGGATTCGAACCGGCGACCTCCGTATTACTAGTGACGGCGCTCTAACCAACTGAGCCACAAGACTGGGTTGGCAGAAGAGCGATAGATATCATCTATAAGTGTTAGGTTCGAAATCCAGTTGATCCCAGTTGAATATCCAGTTGAATCAGTTGATTCCGTGACGGAAAATGGAACAATTTTCAACTAGGTTTTTACTGACCAGTTAAACTCGGTTAAGTGTTAAGACCAGTTACAAACAGTTAACAACAGTTGAAACCAGTTAGTTCCGTCACGGAAAATGGAACAACTTTCAACTGGGATCAACTGGAATTTTGACCTGGGCAATTGGGCGACTTGGGGAGGCTTACCGCAATGCCCACAATTTTTACAGCGATTTCTTGGTCAATTTTTTTAATACAGGTTTCTATGGGACTTCCAATGTTGCCCGGGACTTTTTAGTGATTTGGGTGACTATCCAACCTCATTTACAGCGATTTGGGCAAATTATTTTTGGCAACTCTGCTCCATTTGTGTTTAGTATACCCCCCTTGAAAGGGCTTATGATTCTTAGCATTGTAGATTATTTTAATTGCCAAAGATCTGATATAGGTAATACATGTAGTATACAGTATAGATACAATGCAATGAATTATGGAGTTTGTGCAAAATTATACCTTTAGGTTAGGTCATACCACAATTTTTATTTTGTCCAAGAGTGCCACAGAAAATAGTCTTTTCTCAAGGATATTGAAAAGAAAGGATAGGCAATCCTATTCAAAATCAGTGTACCATTTAGGGAGCTGAGATGTTATCCATTATTCAACATTGGCTGGTTGATTGTTTAGCAATGTGAGGAGAATTATACTGCACACATCAAAACAACAAATTCAATTAAAAGTTAAATTTTGGAATTTAGCACAGGTAACATCTTTAGATCTTTATCTTGTAAGATCTTTAGCCTTTTATCCATGGCTCAACCTTTCACATTTCAGCTTTAAGTGGTATCATTATAAAGTTACATTTAGTTTACTCCATTTTTTTCTTTTGAAGGAAATAAAAAAAATTAAAAGTGGGTGGCCCGATCATGGTCAGATTGCTGATATGTTTCTCCCTCACATAAAAACACATTACCAAAACATCTGATTACAAAATTTGAGTTAAATTGTTCCAGCGATTTAGATAGTAGAAGCAAAAATGTGTACTAAGGCAAAAAAAGAGCAAGTTTGTCTCAGAAGAAATGTGATAAATGCAAAATGCGCTTCTTTTTTTGTTTTACAACAATACTTATGTGAAATGCAGGATTTTGTTTTAAAAAATGATTGCATTCTTGGCCCACTTTTTCCATTTTTTTGCCACTTTCATCTTTTTCTGTGAGTAAAAACCTAAAAAAAAATAATGCACTAAAATGTATGATAAGTAATGTGGTTGACCACATATGGGGATATTTTTGTTCATATTGTTTAATTAATTTACAATTAATTAACATTGGCTGGTTCATTGTTTAGCAATGTGAGGAGAATGATACTACATACATCAAAACAACAAATTCAATTAAAAGTTAAATTTTGGAATTTAGCATAGGTAACATCTTTAGATCTTTATCTTGTGAGATCTTTAGTCTTTTATCCATGGCTCAACCTTTCACGTTTTTAAGTGGTATTATTATAAAGTTACATTTAGTTTACTGCATTTTTTTCTTTTGAAGGAAATAAATTAAAAGTGGGTGGCCCGATCATGGTCAAATTGCTGATATGTTTCTTCCTCTCACCTCATTAAAAATCCATTACCAAAAACTCTGATTACCAATTTTGAGTTAAATTGTTTCCAGGGCATTTAGATAATGTAAAGTCAAAAATGTGTACTAAGGCAAAAAAAGAACAAGTTTGTCTCAGAAGAAATGTGATAAATGCAAAATGCGCTTCTTTTTTTTTTTGTTTTACAACAATGCTAATGTGAAATGCAGGATTTAAAAAAAATTGCATTCTTGGCCCACTTTTCCAATTTTTGTGGCCACTTTCATTTTTTTCTGAAGATTAAAAAAAGATCTTTCAAGGGAGTAAAAACCTAAAAAAAAATAATGCTCTAAAATAACAATTGTAAACAAAATGCACATGGTCTTTTGAGACAAACTAACTTGTTTTTTTCTTGGCCTAAATTGGCATATAGAACAAAGTGTGTTAAGCAATTGGTGCAATGGCCTGTCCGTTCTTTTCCGTAATAATACACAGGCTTTTATAAAGTGCCATTTCATCAAGATCACAGCACTGTTGCCTATTACGCTGCCATCACGAAATAGTCGCAGTCACAATCATTTCGCTTCAGTAAAATAGCTGTTTTGTGCAACAATATAGTCAGGCTTGGTAACTTGTTTTTTTCTTGTTAGTACTCTTGTTACCATTGTTACAATATCTATTACATATATAATTCTATCATGTTTAACAACATCATCTTAAGCACCGATCAATATCTACTTATCAGCTTTATGATAATCCAGTCACATAACTTTCAATATTGTTACTAAATTACAAAGAACCTGCTTCAAAATGTCAAGATCTCTTATGTCAATGTTTTCCCACACACAAATGATGAAGTCCTGTTCTAGGACCACTTAGTCCTATCATAATCCTATCAAAGGCTTAGCAAGTACAATATTGACTAAAAACAGCTCATCTGTTTTGTTTAAATCTCTTGATCCAATTGATCATACTGACGGAATTTGTAGCTAAACCCAGCTAAACCAAAGGGGAAACAAGTTAAGTCCTTCAACATGTTAACCATCATCTTAAAATGTTCACCACAATCTTAAGAAACTTTCTCAAGCTTCTTAGCTTTGTATTAAAAGTGATTATCCATCCATGATCTCACAAATTATTGACAACATCTTGACTTGTTCTCAGGTCGCTATAAGAACGAAACCTCAAAATCAATTTATCTATATGGAGAGTACAAGATCAAAGAGATCATAATATATGATGAGGAGTCAACAAGGATGCTGTGGTTTTGATAAGGACAGTTTGAAGGTTCCTCTTTACAATTTTAAAAATTCCATCAAGAAAGAAACCAATGAAAGAGAAAGGAACCCCATGAGGTATTTAAAGATTAAAGATCAAAGGCATAAGATCAAGATGAAAAGAAAACTTGCAAGAGGAAATGAATTTTGATGTTTGCAGGCCCTATTCTATTATGTGATGATTATTTTAGGGTAGAAAACTATTATTGGGCCTATTAGGTTTAAGGGGTAAAATCCCTCAAATTTATAAAATAGATCTGCTATTGTATGAACTACAAATTCACAATAATTTTGTGCTCTGGTATGCATGGAGTAATATAGGTTTTCCCAGTTAAATTTCATATCTTGTTAAGTTGTTTTTCATCCCAAAAAACCAAAATGTGCATTTGTTTAAAAAAAACAATTTCGTCTTTGGTCAATTATATTAAACATTTGCTCAATAAAATTAACCTTATTTGAATGCAATATCGTCAAAATCAATTGAATTTTGTCGTACCCATAGCTCATCATCTGAATGTACAAAGCAATTTCGTCTTTGGTCATATAATTTCACTTTTAGCTCAATATATTTCGTCTCGTGTGCAGTATCTATTGGCCATGACTAAAAGCTAGGCCTGTTACATCAGCAAAATTTATCATATTTTTTTGTCTTTTTCTTTGTTTATATATCAAGGACAAAGAATACAGAACAAGATTAGGAAAATAAAAAAAAGAATAAAGAAATACAAAAATAATGATATAAAAAGTAAAAAAAGAATAATGGGATGAAAGAAAGTAAAAAAGAGAGGTGAAAAGGCAAAATGAGGTGAAAGAAAGAAATGAGATGGAAAGAAGAAGGTAGGTGAGGTATGTCGATTGTGATACATATTGTGGAACTTATATATTCCTAACTCTTAGCCTAGCCTATACATGCACCACACGAGATGAAATATACTGAGCTAAATGTGAAATTAAATGATCAAAGACGAAATTGATTTTGACAAAAATGTATGAAAATATTTCTGTTTTCTTGTGATGAAAAACAACTTAACGAGATATTAAATATAATGAAAAATGTTTTAAACTAACTGGGAAAACATCTATAATAACTCTGTGGTGTAACTAAGCTGTTTTCAACTCCCATCAATGATAAGTGGGATTAAATATTTGCCTACTCTCTAAATTAACCAAAAGTAAAATTTCATTCTCTCAGCATGAAATTTAATTCTGCAAGGATTGCCTATGTCAGTGATCATTCTTTTACCAAATTAAATTCACATTTGTAGGTGCAAGTTCATTCTTTTGGAATACAATATAATTTTACAAATTTCACTTTCGGAGTATTAAATTGTCACCCTTTTTTTAATTAGAGAATAACATCTGCTTGGTTGAGAATGGCCAAGAAGATTAAAGAATATTTGTGAGATTTTAAACAATTTTTAAGCATCAAACATTTAACAAATCCATGGCAATGATACCAGGTCAATCTTACCTTGTTTTTATTTTACTCTTTTGTTGGCCTTAATTGGCCTTTTCTCTAACCCACCAAAATGTTCCCACAGTATAAAGATTCTTTATTAAAGAAAGCCTTGAATATCCTATTCTGCTGATATAATATGTATTGCATCTAGGGACCTGTATAGTTTTATAAGTTTATGAACCCTTTGTTAAGCTGTTCGGGCTGAAGAGGTAACTTTTACTCCAAAGAACACATGCACAGAGGTTTGGTTCTAATGTGTAAGGAATAGCTAGGTTTCTTTGTACGATATTTATGTGTTTGTTTTGTGCACATTTTTTTATGTTTCTCTCTCCCTTGTTCAAACCTTGTCTATTTGCTTCCAGTCTTCTCCCTTCCCTGTTTACACAGGGCCGTACACAGGATTTATTTTGGGGGGGGGGGTGCGGGACTTTAAAAAAGTGAACTTTTTTTTTAAAGACTAGGGGACATTTTTGGGTAAAAGTGGACCTAATCCCCTAAAATGGTCCTTTTTTGGACTTTTTGAACATTTTAAAAAAGTGGACTTTCATGTCAAAATTTCTTTAAATTTTGGACCATTTTATCAACAATTTCAGCAAAAAGTGGACCTTTTGCCCCTTTTGTGGAATTTGGGAGGGGTGCGACCAAACCCCCCCTGCACCCCCTTGCGTATGGGCCTGTTTACATCCCATCCTCTCTTTCCTTTTTCCCTTCCCTTCTTCATCCCCTCTGTATATCCTTCTCTTCCTCCTCCCCTCTATGTTTCCTCCCCTACTTGAAACCAACCCCTGGTATTTATTGAATTTTAATTACGTGAAGCGATGAAAACAATAGGCCTTTATTATCATTTTCCACAATTACCATATATTTGGACCATTTGGTTATTGCAACATCTGAATACCAACACTAATTTTTTTTTTGTCCAGAAAATTTCTTTCTCTAAACCACCTACCAATTTTTTTCAAAATTTTTCCTGCCAGATTGTACAATTTGCATAAAATTATATTTTTTAAACCAGAGTTAACAATGATTTGTAAATTTGCGAGAACAGGCTATTTTAATAACAGTCATGCCGTATTAACCTATGTATAGAACTATCCTAGTAATAAAAAGAACAAGCAGTGTATTACATAAGTACAAGCATCTTTTTTTTTTTTGGCATTTCGGATCCTGTGTATTACTGATGGCAGAAAGAATGTGCCTGTGCATATTGTCTTTTTAACTGTCAAGTCTTTCTCGCTCTCTCCTCTCTCTTTGCAAATGCAGGTTAAAAATCCAGCGTCTTGCATAACCCTTTAAAACAAAGAATGCTTAATGTTCTAACTTTCTTTCTGAAACAAAATGGGCTTAGGTTTTATTTCAAACTGTTACAGTGCATCATACCCCAACTCATTCACCATTTCAGCATACACTAGAGCAGTCCTCCAACAGACAAGGAAGTTAAGTCTGCACAATGTAGACTGAAAACTAAGTTGTTTTAGACCAGTAAAAAAAAAACCAGTATCGCCACAAAATTGTTACCATAACCACCCTAGACATGTTATCTTTACAAGATTGAAAGCAAGTCAAAGCAAAATTTAAGAAGTTTTTGTCATGTATTCCACAGTCTCTTGTGCAGATCACCAATTTTGCAATGCAGGACAATTTATTCCATACATTCATTGTTTTAACCCCAAGGTTGTCATTTTTAGCGGTCTTTTTAAATGGCGCTGCACAGGCGCTCGCACACGTGGGTGTTATTTTGATATGAAAACCTTGAGAATTTAGTGCTCAATGACCTGTTTTCATAGGCCTGAATTGACTTCTAAATGTCCCCATTTTGTATCCTCATTGGAATTTGGTTGTGCATTTCATGTATTATGCCAGTGATTCATATCTTGTTGGTGCTTTCAAGGGTGTGCACCCCCAGGGGTTCATGCTAAAACATCCAAAACCAGCCTATTTTCTGCCATTAGAGGTCCTCTTACACCCCCGAGGGGGTCCTCAGACGCAAAATTGGTACAGGTGTTGCGTCCGCCGGGTAAAAAATCTGACCCATGTTTATGGTGACCCAATTGTACAAAAATATGACCCATTATATAGTTGGGCCGCGAATTCGACCCTTTTCTAATAGTTTGGCATTTTGACAATTTTCCGTACCATTTTCATCGTAAATCTTCGCAAAATCGGCCCATTTTCATAGTAAACAATTTCCGAAATTTTGGAAAAATCACCATTTTCAATTGAGATTTTTTTTTTTTTTACTGAAACTCCAGAAGAATTGAGACCCATTTTTTTTCATAGAATTGTACCACAATTGGTAAATGGACCCATTTATATAGTAGCAACTGGTCTCAAAATGACCCTCCATAATATTATCATGGTTGGATAAATGACCATTGTTAGTCAAAGGGGTTTAAAAATGTGACCCTATCGGGGGCACATATTTACCTCCCATTTTCTACTGAGTACCCCACCCCACCCCCGAGGCTTTCCCCCCCAGGTCCCCTCAAAAAGCAAGGTCTAGATACGCGTGAATGACATTCTTAGAACCTGTTCAAAATTGTCTGAGGGGATAACATGTGATAAACACAAAACCACTTTTGAATTTGACCAGTAAAAATATCATCTTAGGCTGTGTTTAGTCAGAATTTTGAACTGGGAAAAAACAGTCATTTTGACCAGGAAAACAGGTCCTTTGACCAGAATATTGTCAAAATTACCAGATTCTGGATGATTTTACCGATTTTCCAGTCAAATTTGACTAGAAACGGGTAAAGCAAATTTGACGCGAGCCATTTTTAAAGAGTTATATGAGTTCACAACACATTCAAAAATGTAGCTAGGGGTATTATGTGTATATGTGATGATTTTCAAAGAATTTAAACCGTTTTACTTCACAAACTCAGAAGAATTCTATAACAAAAAATATGGACAACATCCAAACTGGGGATCATTTTTTTAAATGCCTCATCAATATGATCTTACCACAGTTTTCTAGTCAAAATTTTGACTGGGAAACCTGGTAAATTGACCAGAGTTTTGTAAATATGACATATTCTGGTCAATTTTACCGGCTCTTTCCAGTCAAAAATTTGACTAGAAAAGTTAATGCAGAGATTGCAAGAGAAATGAACTAAAAACTTTGATTGTATTATTCCTCTACAACTTCAAGATGGGTTTTTAGGTTTCCAGTCTGTGACACAGAATGTGTATCACATGCCAATTGAAAAAAAAAAGGGGGGTTTTTCCCCTTAATCTTTTTTTTTTTCAATCTCGATGGTATTTGCTAGTAACAAATGACATATGGAATGAAAACGATTGTAACTAAACACACAAAAAGAAGGAAATTACAAAAAAAAGACGTCAAACAATTAAAACACACACGCAAATATCACAAGTCATGTCAGGGTCCAATTAAATTTTAAAACTGCTGTTCATACTTTTGTTGATCAAATACACAAATAAAAAACCCATTTAAAAAGGAAAGGGCGAGTCCAAGGGGAAATACAGGTAAAAGGTATGGGAAGGGATCAGAGAAGATGGAAGGGATAAATAAGATGACATTTTTGGTGGGAATTTTTGCAAGTTGACTTACTGTATTTTTTGCACACTACTTTAAGCCGACAGGCATACATGAACGATTAATATAATTAACACAGAGTGAATAGGGGCTTCCATTCCCTCTTAGACATTTACGATTTTTAAAGGGATAACACAAATGGGCCCAATCAACATAACTATCGACATACACCACCTTATTCGGGAAAACAAATCAACGCTACATACTTACCGCACCCACTCACAAGATTGACCACTGCATGCCATCATTCACCAATTTTTTACCATACAGAACTGGAAGAAGCAATTCCGGATATTTCGCATCAATGAATTAAATAGCTCACGGACTTAGAATATTTTAACAAAAAAACAAAACTCCAAAAATACAAAGGTAAAAAAAAGAAAATATTTTGTTAAATAAATATTAAGCATTCCCAATGTAAAGCTCCCACGTTCAGCAACATTGTCACCCCCCTTAAATTGTACTTCTGTCCACCAAAGAACTTTTAAATTTTTCAAAGGTTTTCAAAAATGTTTCATAACACCACAAGCCATTGCACTATTTCAATTCATATAAACAAACTTAGAACATTCGTTACTTCCTGACATCTCCTCTCATTCCACCACCGTATTGAATCGTAGATATCACATTTATAAGACGTGTGGCAATTGCAATCTATCTCTACTACTACAAAAAGAGATCAAGGTCACACGCACTAGGTAAAAGGTCACACGCGGGGGAAAATGGCACTAGTGCTACTAAAATGAGATCTGTCTGTCCGCCTATGCGTTTTGACGCACTTTGACCTATTGAGCTGATGTTTGGCATAACAGGTGAAAACAACGCCCTGATGTTTATTATCAGTGTTTTTCAGGGGCTATCTGGAACAAGATCAGGATCTATCTGTGGTTGTGGAACAGCCCACAGCAATGGAAGCTAATGAACACCTCTTGGTCTGCTTACTGCTGGAGCAACAATGCAAAGTTGAGGACCTTGCTGATTCATTGAAGCAAAGCCATAAACGTTTGTATATACCCATCTCTAGGTGGATCATATTTGAGAACCACCGTGACTTTTTGGACACAGAAAGAAGAAGAAGGGGTGACCCCAAAAAAATCACACTTCATCGCAGAGGTCAATTTGCATAAAAAATTATCAATGGCCAAACGAGGACCGCTAACCTAGCAAAGAACATCTGAGGGTCAACGGTCACACCCACATGACAAAGGTTGCTTTAAAATTGGCCAAAAAAACCCAGTAAACAAAAAGCTGGGTGACCACATAGTTACTCTATACTTGTCTGCAGATCATTTTTGCACCCATAAACTATTTGCCTCACTGTAAATAATTGTAATAAGTAATGCAACTTTTTTCACCATGTCTAAATATAATAGTAATAGTTCGTATTTCAGTCATGATCAAGCAACATTACTACGCATGCAGCAAAAAAAATTCAAACCCATTAAAGGTGGCTGATCCAATCAAATCCGACCATTCTTTTCCTCTAGGCCTCCCTTTCATAAAAGCAATTAAATCAGTCCAACCGTTTGGATAGTGAAAAAAGAAAAAAAATTTTTTTTTTTGCAAACGTTTTTATTCATCCATCAAAATGAAACCATTCTTAAAGAGACATGAGGAGATTTCCCCAAAGGAAGCCCCCAATTCTCTGAACCCCCGTTTTTTTACATATTTGAAATGCTTACCATGTATTAGATAGCACGTGAATAAGCCGATACGCCCGTCTTTATGTAATAAGATTGATGTATTTGGTAGTTTCCTGTCCGTGCACACAGAAAGTCAAGCATGGTTTCTATAGGGACAATTACGTAGCATGCCAGTTCAAAACAAGGTTTGCGTGTTTACTTTTGCACATTTCGTCCAATAAACCTTCTAAATATTCTCGGTATGTGTCTACAACTCATCCATTGAAATTTTATAGAAATTCATATCCTAAAAAATCTCCTCCGTCACTTTTAGCTCTCACAGCCAAGGGATTGAAATATTGGTGCGAAACTTACAGATGGGGTTTGGGGTGAAGGTCGAATCTATCAGATGAAACTCCATACATATGCCTTATATCGGATCGGGCATCCCCCTTTAAGCAATTCGTTAATTCAATGCACCATAACGATTTACAGGAGCTGTTAACCACAGTCACTGTATAAAATACAAATAAAAATATCCTTGACAACATATATACGATTTTATAATTTTTCGTCCAATATTTCCATTTTTACGTGTTTAAGCTAATGGCATGTCTAATTTGGGGATTTATTGGCCCACTCACCTGTTACCCTGTTCGCCCTCTATAGTCCTGTTTTTTTATTTAGTGTACCCCGTCGTGTTTTTATTTCAACCGCTCAAGACGGTATGCATGTTGGGAAGTATGATCGCTTTTATTTCGACTCTTTTTTGAACATTAGTAGCTTTTCAAATGTACGTTCATGTTTCTCGCTGGGCCCTACTTAGAGACCTATCCATCACTAAAATTGCACAACATTTATAAACGATCATACATGTAGATTTTTAGAGGATATAAATGGCAACGAATCTTTTCTGCAACACTGCTATTTGAAAAGTCGGTCAAAACCCAAGCGAATAGAGCGGGTAGCCCGTAGGCTACCCCCTCCCCAAAAATGTGGCAATTTTCCACATCAACAAA
>JAMKCH010036938.1:0-14070 GCA_023653785.1 Ophioderma brevispina
ATTAATAAAGAAGCAAGCGTAGTTTCGTCGTTCTAAATGGACAAAATTCAGACTGGATGCCGGTTCCATTTCCAAAATGACTAGTAATTCTGCTGAGCATAACCTTTTTGGTCTTCATTCAATTTCAATTCCCAAGCTTTAATTAAACAAACATTTGGACATTATCGTAATCAGCTAACGTAAAGGTTATGCCGGTGTACATGGACTTGGTATCAACAATAAGCAAGCCAAATTTAAAGTCATCTGACAGTCCCCCCCCGTTAAAGTTTTTTCAAACTTACCTCAAACCGGATCTTACAATACTACAGAACAAGAATCCACATTGTTTTGTTGACCAACAACGAACGCGTGTCGACCTTTTGCCCGCCAAACTCCGAAAGTGGCAACCACTCACTCATGACAGTTTGATGGAGTAAATAATACTTCTGCGTTGAAAATTCATCCAATTATACTTTTTTTTTGTTGTTTTTTTTTTTTTCGCCGTTTGTATGAAACCTGTGTGAGATTCTTGTTCTGTATTAATTGTAAGATTCTACAGATTCCTGTTGAGGTAGGTTTGATAAATCCTTGACGATGTGATGAACTTTAAATTTGGCATTTGCTTATTGTTGATACCAAGTCCATGTACATCGGCATAACCTTTTACGTTATCTTATATACGTAATGTCCAAATGTTACAAGATGAATGAAAGACACAAAGGTTATAGCACAGCAGACTACCGTCAGGACCCGTTGCTAGTTCTGTCTGAGCATAACCTTTTTGTCTTTCATTCATCTTTTAACATTTGGACATTATCGTATATCAGCTAACGTAAGGTTATGCCGCGTACATGGACTTGGTATCACATATAAGCAAATTATGCCAATTTGACGTATCTGACATCGTCCGATTTTCAAACTTGCCTCAAACAACATGACTCTGTAGCATCTTACAATACTACAGAAGTTAAATCCACACCACTTGTTTTCTTCCAAACGGCGAAAAAAAGTACATTGGATGAATTTTTTCAATGCAGACTTATTTACTGAAGCCCTAAAACTTTCATGAGTGAGTGGTTTGCCATTTTCAGAGTTGGGCGGGTCAAAGGTCGAACACACTTCGTAAGATTGTTTGGTCAACAAAACAACGTGTGGATTATTGTTTCTGTAGTATTGTAAGATCCCGGTTTGTGTTAAGTTTGAAATCGACGATGTCAGATGACTTTACATTTGCATTTGCTTCTTGTTGATACCAAGTCGCATGTACAGCGGCATAACCTTTTACGTTGGCTGATTGCCATGCGTTTTGAACTCGACACCCACAAGGTGGGATGGGATCACATTTTTCACTGTGGTCGTTTAGTTTTTTTAATGAATCTGTTGAAGTATAAGAGATATGGGAGTAATTTGGCATCAATGAAAGCTTGACACATTAATTATTAAGTATGGAAAGTTTCATTGAGGTATCTTGATCATGCGCAAGGCATTCAATTCAATTGACGAAGTCCGGGGTGGTGGAGGAAAGCGGGGCATGAGGAAGCGGTGCGCTATGTACAATCTCTATGGAAAAATGTAATTTTTATGGCCTTTACGTGCAAATATGTTGAATATTTTCTTTAAAAATCAATGTTTTCAACAAATTTGGTATCAATATGAGCTGACAGTAACATCTTATTTTTATATTGTAAAATACCTAAAATAATACCTTGGGGGGGGTTTCTGCTAAGTAGGCCATGATAGGCCTACAGTATGTTCTCCAAGACATAGGCCTACATTCATTTAAAATAATAATACCGTAAGAAATCATTTCAGTCTAAGATATGATTTTATTAAAGACTGACACTTAACCTATATTAAATGATCAATACCAGATAGCTATAAGACCATATGCCAAATTCATTATAAATCTGATTTCCTTTTTGCTTCAGTGTGGCATCCGATGGCATCAAAAATAATTGAACTAGAAAATACAGTTGATGAATTTGGTCACCTAAACCAATATCCCCATGCCACAAAGTAATCACAGGCTTTTATTATGAGCAACATTAGGCAGGCAATCCTCATCAGTACAAAAGGTACTATCATACCAAAGGATTGTATCTTGTATTTTTGAGATTGAAATTATTAAATCTCGCCACGGATTTACTTTGTCAAATTATACTTACCGATTTATGTGTGCCATGCCATGTGAGAAACACAAAAACATTCAAATCTTTCTAAAGTCCTGAATACTGTAAATTAACTTTTACAATAACTCTGTGTTAATAGCTTTACAGTGTATGGACATGAGAAAAGTTTACAATTTGCTTGGTTGACCATTATGATGTGGCATTATACATTTTGTAATTTTATCTTAAACATTTGAGGTTACAATGCAAACGGTCATCATATGCTCTCTTGCTCATTCAAGTGACCTTGTGCAAACCATTTTAAAATCTTTCACAATCAAAGTTGAAGAATTTTAGTGCACTTAGAAAGATATCACTAATTATATTTTACATATGACCAATAAAACCCTGTGGGAGGATGGCTATTGAAGTCTATTGAAGTTGCGGAACAACAATGCATGTTTTGTTTGGGTCCTTTTTTGAAAAAGTTATCATTTTTGTGAGTGATAACCCCCCTACATTTATATTATACTGGAAAGGCCTAGCTCAGCTTGCAAGAAAATGACAATCAAATCAGATGATACAGGTGTCCACAAAAGTTTATTTTCCTTGACATTTAAGTAACACAGGATGCACATTCAGTTGACATTTTAGCCTCATAAAATAAATGTAGCATAGAAATCTTCACCGTTCGCAAATATTTTCTGAGAGTGTTTTTTTGGATTCCTTGTTCAATTTCTCCTTTTCAGAAAATGTCTACTTTTATTGTGGTGGGGGGCAAGTATTGAAAGTATGATCATTATTTGAGGAAAAACACGTCGCAAATTTCAAACAATGGGGTGTCCAACCCTTCTTGCGAGGTTCACCCTCCTTGTACCCTATACGATCCTTTCCAAATGTTAATAGTATGCACTGACATACAAAAAGGTTATCTCAGCCGAACTAGACCCGTTGCCCTCTCTCTCTAAAAAATAATTGAGTATCATTATAGAGAACCAAAACTATAATGGATAACTCTGCTCCGCAATTTTGGACATTTTAGCTGCGTGTTTAATGTTCATTTTCGGGAAGAGTGATGAGTCTTTTTACCATTCGTTTTGCAATTAATTAACTTATTACGCTCAATTGAAGATATAAAAATAAAGAAAACAATTTGTCATTTCGATAATCATTTTAGCATTAATTCATCTTACCTTATTGGCACTGTGCGTTATGTGAAAGGAACGAGACAGTAGAGAATTATATTTGTCATACTAGGTTGTGAATACACTAACTTAATTTTAGAATAGTATATATTTATTGGCGTTTTGTTCTACACTTTAACAACAGGGGCACACGCGGAAGCGGGTTCATCAAACAATAGGGGAAAAACAATCACATAACAAAATAAGTTATATTAAAAAATACATAACTTCATTAGTGGTAAATGCTCTCCGTAGTTATTGTGTACTGCATTCAACATGCAACTCCCAAAGACTACCATGTACATCGATCACCCAACATTTGTACCGTGTGAGTTTCATCACGGTTGCTCAGTTCCATATATGTTTTCCGTATAGTGCTTAGCTCTACTGAGACAGGCCTGTGATTCAACGACTGCAGATATCGACAAGGCTGGAGACCAATAGTAAGCTAGCAAATTGGTATCGTAATTGTAATCCGTATTGTAACACGAACGAAGATCACGGATGTGGATAATTAATTCATGAACTCCCAGGGTAAATTTATTTTTGTCGTCTTTCTTCTTCACTGCTCGTCAGTTTTCTCGAGCCTTTATATTAATTAGATTTTGTACCTACTAGGCTACATGTATACTTATATGGAGTTGAGATGGGAATAAATTGAGTGATCGCGTAAACAGTGTCTCAAAGCACTGGAGAAACTGCAAGAGAGCAAGATTGAAGAACGATAACACACAGGACATACCCGCGAAAGAATGCTAGATAAATTAAATCGTAAATAGCCAAATAGAAAACCAGCAAGGGCAGTGAGAGAACGACAAAGAAACATCAAAAGTACAATACAGGGATGGGAAAATGATAATGGGAAAAAGAGAAATTTAAACTCCCCCCTGAATGGATAGAATAGCAGAAGAACAAGAGAAGAAAGGAAAAAGTAAAAGAAAAGGCCGCAGAAAGAGACCGGACAAGAAGGAACAGAGAAAGAAAGGAAAAAGAAAAGCAAAGTGCGAGAATGACCAGTGGGCCGAGACGCGATTTGGGCCTTAGACGGGCGTGGGCCTAGAACGTGGCGATGGGCCGAGACGGCGATGGGTCCGATTCGGCGTGGGCCGAGCATGGTAATGTCCGAGATGACCTTATTCATGCAACACTCACAGAACTTCATATAATTCGGGAGGCCGGGACTTTGTTTTTGTTACGACGTTAGATTTCAATGGTTGATACAGAATGACACTTACAGCTTTTTGATCTTCTGATATTGACTGTAAAGAGAAAATAAAGATAAGCATTACTTTAAACGGTAAATGTTCTACAAAATACAGTACAAAATACCAATATACACTTCCCTTTCGCCCTTAACATTTGGATTCTGGACTCGCCCTTTAGGTTGCCACACTTTCCTCCGGTTTCTTCTCTACTCCATTAATGTAATTCGTCAAAATAAGCAGAGCTATTTATTTAATGAATTAGTAAATGCGGTGACATTACTGTTATTCATACGTGTCATTTTAATACATCAGCACAAACCAGGGAATAGATCGATGATGATGAGATGAATGGTGATGATATTCTGATGTCATATGCTGCTGCTGATGATCTGATGATGCATGATGATGCGGTGTGGTGGATGGTGATGTGCTGGTCTTGTGCTGCTGCTGCTGCCGGCGGTAGGTTGTGCGGGTGCTGGGTTGTGCTTCTGCTTAGGCTGATGACCATCGTGCTGGCTGCTGATGATGATGATATGAGATGATGATGATGATCGAATAGTGTTATTGCGGGATACCTTTTTTTTACCTGTAGGGTTTCCTTTGTATTATATAAAGAGCGAAACAGACCATTCCCATGGGCAAATATAATGTCGTCTAAAATATTTGACACTTTATCCTCTTTAATGCCAAGGTAGGCCTATAGGTTTGGTTTATTGTTAATACAATAGTGAGTTACATATGATGATAGATGCAATGAACGCATTGATAGTTTGCTCATTTTTTTTTCCCCTTATAATTATGCATTTAATGATGGGATGACCCGATTTTATTGATACAAGATAGTCTTTAAAAAAGACAATCTCGCGTCTAGCTGGCGTTGATGGTTGAAGACGAGGTACAGAGAGTACAACAGTTTACCATAACTTAAACTTACTGTGCATAAAATACTTTATTACGAGAGTGTCCAAAATAAAATGAGTGTGACATTTTAAGCTGTGAGGCTTGACTGTACATTAAGGGCTTTGTTCCGATCGTCCTTTGGGACCCCCTGAATTTTTACCCGGAAGTAGTATCACTTTTGATGTCAAGCTGAAGGCTTCTTCTTCTCATTGTCCCCCGTCCAATTTTAGCTTCAATCCATTCTTTTCTTTTCTCAAGATCGATAAAAAAAATATCGTTTCTAAGTGGTTAACCATATAGCACAGTAGTGAATATGGTGCACTATGCATAATCGCGTCTAGCTCAAAACCGCAAATTTTATTTCCCACGGTACTTTGATGGGGTCATTGTGTACAGGTGTCAGAACGGGCGGCCGGTAAGTACGTATATCCTGTTTGTAAATTGAAAAACCAAAAGTGCGCAGCGTTTGAAAATTCTCAAGACTGGGATAATACCGACAGAAAGTCAATTGTGGGGGAAAAGGGATGCGGGGCCCGTTACATTGCGTGTTCAAGACACTATAGTGATTTTAAAAATATATGAATTTGCAGGAATATCACGGATGAAGGATAGGTCTGAAGAATTCTCATAAGTTACTTTTCCCACTGAATATTGACAGAATGGGGAAGAGACGGCCAGTGTTCCGGAGCTATTCCCCATTCAATTACGTGTTGTAGTAAGTGTAGTACGAACGGACAGTGGTGACTAAATTTTCTAATTCTGTCCTATTAGGTTGCTTCTTCTGGTCTTATCATGTGCATGGTATGTTAGGAAGTGCCTGTACTTGTTGCCTGGCATGCAAAAAATCTGATTTTTGATGATTTTTTGATTTTCTTTCTGATTTAGCAAAATCATTGATATTGGGGGGTGGAACTTTTCCGTGTTTTGCGAGCACGAAAAGTACCCCGACAAAAACGTTCATTTTCCTCGCTAGGTTCTATAGGTTCAGATCCATTACGATACATATCCAAAACAAATCATAGTACCGGACCCTCTGAGAAGTTCAACATCACCAAGAAAGCTATAGAACCCCTTCGGTTTTCCAGATATCTTTGAGATTAGGTTCATTTGCCATGCATTTCGCTAGAACGTACGATAACGGTTAATCTCTTCGCGCAGTACTAATTATAATAATAGCTTTCGAGTCTTTGACACACAAGACATTACCACTTTCCGGCAACCGCCGTAAGGGTCAGCTCTCATACCAAGTAAGACACGATAGACAAAAATCGGAACAAGCACCCTTTAAGAAACTATATATATAATATGGTATTTACCATATAGAAGATGTTGGCAATATTGGGTGGTGAATATGCACTTTTGGACGGAGGTGTACGTTTAGCAATGTTTTTTGATTGATTTTTTCATGCCATTGTGCGCTATTTGTGGTGCAAAGGGAAATTGGTTTTTAAAAAAAATTTTACCCCCCTCCCACCCAGCCAGAAGGAAAATTACTTGTTTTGGGCTGAAATCGGTGATTTTAAGTTAAAACAGATTTAAAGCAAAGGACTATAAAAATTAATGAGATAAAAATGGAGCCTTAATTTTTGGAAAGCCTGAATGTTTTTTATAAGCCAGGTGTTTGTTATTTACCAATTTACAGGCAGGATTAGTGATTGACTAAGTATATCTTGGGAATTAATATTACACTGTTATGTCTTATTTGGAATGTCATAGGTGAAAAACATAGGCTAATAATAAATTATCTACACTATAACAACATGAACATATTATGTACCATATTTTGTAATATCTAAATAACACCTACTGTAACTAACTTCTTACTGTGGGCGCTGATTTTTATAAAAGTAATAATTAATGTGGTTAAACATTTAACAAGGATGTGTGGTTTGCATCTTTGGTATTAATAGCAGTTGTCTGGTTATGCATTATTATTAAAGGGGCATTTTTCGCCGTGATTCACAGTCAATTCCTTCTACGTGCCACCAAAAGTTGAGAATTTTATATCATTACTGTTGGAGATTAATTAAGTATGTGCGCCTAATTTTACGTGTAAATCCGCTTTTTAAAAGAAAGATATTTGTAACTTCGATTTTGTGTTTTTTAATCGGAGGGAAATAACAAGACAGTTTCCCAATGGGGCCTCGTGATGCAAACATGTTTGGCAAAACATTAAAAAAACACCTCAGAATCAACGAAATTTTGGGAATAAATTTTTTCCCCAGGGATATCTATATAGTGAACAAAAAACAAAAATGAGTGCTAGGATCAACGATCCCTTTAATATTTTCTATTGATTTGTACTCTGGCTACTTTTGTGACTATAAAGGATATACATTAAGCTTGGATACATTGGGATTAAAGGGATGAAGCGTGTTTTGGGTTGAATTATTTTACAGGTAAAGTAGCTGTGCACTGTTTGCACCTTATTTCTTTTTGTTTTCTCCCTCCTTACATTTTGAGAATTTTTCAATATTTGTCTTATATGGGTGCTGGAATACTTCATTGAATGTATATAGTTATCCGTCAACCATCATTAATTGTATACTCTTTTAAAGTTACATAAGGCACATGCCAATATAATGGGAACATTTTTTTATGAGCATTAGGATATATGAAATAGCTAATAGTACTAAATGTTTTTACTTGTTACTTTTGAAACTATAGTAAATTCCAACCCCTCGTGTCACCTTTGGTACTTTTCTGAAGGTATTTTGGCATTGAATGAGGGGTGTGCAGTGGATGAAATTAACATTTCCACGCTAATTTTATTGAAACATGTGGGTCCGCTAGCGATAAATTAATTGGGTGGGTTAATTAAATCATTTAAGACAAGTAAATGCATTTATAGCTGCATTAATTTCAAAAAACATTCTGATTAAGCGTCACTATTCATTTGCTGCTTCAATGGTATACTTACTTTGAGCGCCTGTCACGCACTCTGTCACGGGTGTTTTTGGTATGCTGATATGAAGCACACAAAAGGCTTTGCACTCTGTGACATGTAAACTTGAAAGGCTCAATTATTTTTAGTTCATTCCTGAAACAGGTAAATTTGGGCCACATGCCTTTTTTCCCCAACTAATTACGCAGTCCTTAAACTTTTTTTCCGTTGACCTAATGGGTTGATTCTATTATAAATAACATTAACTGAATATAACATAAAGTGTTTAACAGATCCTTTGTACTTGCTCATTTCGATATCATCATATTCTTTAGGAAATGCACGCCAAATCCATTCTAATAAATAGAATTTCGGGTTCTCGGCTTTCGTGATTCCGGAGGGGTTTGGGGTTTGGTTTGGTTCCTTCCGAAACCTTATTCGGGCGTCTTGGCGATGGAGGGGGGGGGGCTTTTGTGAATTAATTTTAAAAAAAGAAAAAACCTAAAAAATTATTCTATTTTTTTTTTTTTTTTCAGGTAGGATGTGCGGCCCGATTCGAATTGGGTGCTGAGAACTTAATTTGTGTCCCAAAGGTAGGGTCTTAGGAACTGAAAACAAATTTTGTACATTTGCCGGATTGGGAGCCGAAATTTGGTAAAGTGAGCTTTTGATGGCAAAAAGTTGACCAAAAAGGAGACCTTATGAATGAATGGTACTTCACCGGGGTCTCGGGACGCAGTATACTATTAAAGATATTGTAAATTTACAATATTCTAACGGGCATTCTGCCAACAAAATAGGTGAATGTTACAGTATACTCTAAAAGTTAATTTAAATAAAAAATTTTTTGAAGATGTTTTATTTCCCTAACGTCCATTAACCCCATGGGGTTAATGGACGTTAGGGATAAAAAAAAGCACGGATGACCACACCAACCTAGCAAACCGGCCTGTAATTAGACATCTTTGAAATGTAAAATTATACTTTTTACGGTAGGCGTATTTAGTTGGTAGATGAATGCTGAGTATAATACTGTAAAATTTGTACACAAGTACAAGATACATGACGACAAAGCAAAGTACATTTTACTGCACTTCTATATTTTACATCTTAACCACTCAATGGAATTTTACACAATTAGTGGGAGGGGTGGGGGTGGGGGCTCTGGAGCCTACATCCAGAAAATGAAATTTCCACATGGAATAATTCGGCAAAACTCTGCACAGGCAATATATATTGCTCTAGACATTCTACTATTAGTGAAAGAAAAAAATAAAATATTGAAGAGTTTAGAAATTAGGGAGAATTGCCAATTTGGTCGGAAAAGTAGCCATTTTGCCGCCTTTCTCCCAGTGTTGCACTATACAGTTTAAAACACTGGCTTTATGAGTTAAAGGCACCATCAGTGACCACCCGAAAGAAGATCGAAATATTTGAAATTCGCCAGGAATAGCTAACATTGAAAGATTGAGTAATGTGCAATCTCATAAATTATCTTTTCCATTATGAAAAATTGACAGAAAATTAAGAAAAAAGCAGGGTTAAGATATACTAACTCCATTCCAAGTTAGGCCTCCGTGTTGTAGGGAGTGCCCGTGCGCGTGCCGGACAGTAATGACTAAAATATCAAATTTGGCCTTAAGTTAACGGTGCTTTCGGTCTTATTACTTGCAGGGTTATGTTAGGACACACCCGAACTGCACAAACATGGAAACATCAGGTTTGGTTTAATGATTTTTTTTTTCGATTTTCTGATTTAAGCAAATCACTGATAGTGCCTTTAAGAATAGACAAATTACAATAAAATTGGGTACTGGATACTTTTAGAATTTTTTGTGGTGCCCTTTTCCGGACCATGATATTTCCCCATTCGTTTTGTACATGGAATGAATTAACAATCAATCAATCTTTATTTGTTCATCATAGAATACCGCAAAACCATTTGATAATAATTATGTAAATAATGCAGTAACAGTGACAAATTAATCGTTAAAGTTTACAAGAAGATGATTTAAAAATAATACATTCATGAATCACCTGGATCAAATAACATTATTTTATCTCATTATTATTATTCAGGTTTAAAAAAAAACCAGGAAATCGTTGAAATGTGAGTGGTTTTACATATTAAGCAGTACATAAAGTTCTTTTTAAAATATGTAAAAATTAACTTTTTAAAAACAAAAGAATGCCTATTTTAAAACCAAAATATCACACGTACAGTAATATCAAATCTCACATTCTGTACACAACAGCCACAACCCAAATTCGCACACGTATACACTTACTCGCACTCGCACGTACCACGCGCAATCCCGGACACCCCCCCTCCCCGATTTTCCTTACTGGGCATCTAAATCCTATAAATTAGGTACCACCCGATAGCTTAGAGTTACTCATTTCTATTTGGCATCAAATTGATTACCAACATTCGCAATAGGAAGTCACTACCTGACGTCCATAAGTTGAATGAAAAGTATGAAAATAGGATGGGAAATTGGATATTTCGCAATTTAACTGACTCAAACAAACTGTTTTTTGTAACTTCAAGGCACATATCCTCCAATTGACCAAAATATCAGTTATAGCTTAATTCTCAATCTCACAATTTTTCAATTTACACGGACATGGTCATCCAATACCTAACAACTAAAGCTATTCAGTGTAAAAGATAATCAAATGGGCTATTTTTTTCTAATTTACACATTTTCTTGGTTTAAAATAATTTTGTCCACAGCAAAAGCAAATTATCTATTTTTTTTCTATTAGTTAGCACGTAAGGCCAAACATTGTCAATATAGACGGCATGCAATAAACAACATAGCACCGAATCCTTTGAGTGCTTAAGTGCCCTAAAGTTGGAGATAAAGAGGATTTAATATGCATTTCACCATAATCTCACAACACAGTAGAATCGGTATCTCAGATTGCGTGTACACTTCGTTATGTCACCCACTGTTTACCAATGTTTTGGCATAACTTGACACAAGTATTTCTGGGATATTAGATGATTACTCGATTCTTTTCACCGTGGCCACAATTACATGAATTAGGTGGTCTAATCTTGAGATTAGATCGTGCGATCGACTTCACTATATCCCAACGCAGTATGAGGTATTTTTAAGACTGCAATCAAGGCTACAGATAATGAAGTTATTTTTAGTTACTTTATTTATTTATTTTATTGGATAACACTTTCAAAACAGCGGCACTCACCTACCGGTGGTGCATCCACATACAATAGAAATTTCATACAAGAAAATTAAACAAAAAGAATATATACAGAAGGAGTACAAGGGCCTGTGCGTCAATAAAATCACACCCATGGATAGCATACAACGCGTCAGTATGGCACGCCCAACGTATCAAATCATGGCGAGTTTTCCCGCGCAGGTCGCGTTCATGCGCTGTGTATCGAGTTTTTCCTCGACTATATGTCAGTGTGCGCGTTTAATGTCGAGTTACGCGCTATCTGTCCACCGTTTGCCCCTATAAAGTCATCGAGTTTTGTGCGCTCTATATGGTGAGTTTGACATAAGTCATGTCCCAGTTTTACGCTCCACGTATCAAATCATGCGAGCTTTCCGCGCATTTCGAGTTTCACGCGCTGTGTATCGAGTTTTCCTCGCCATATGTCGAGTGTGCGGCGTTATATGTCGGGTTTACAAGCGCTATCTGGCCATTTTGCCCTCTATACCTCGAGTTTTGCTCTCTAACTATGCGAGTTTGCCATAAAGTCAGTCCAGTTTTCAAAATCTCGACATGATGGTTTTCTCAACATGAGGAAAACCGACATGAGTTTTTGGTGTCTTGTAAAAAAAAATCATGTCGAGTTTCTCATGTTGATAAAAAAATCATGTCGAGTTTTGCCTCATGTGTTGAGAAAAAAATCATGTCGAGTTGCTCATGTTGAGTAAAATCATGTACAGTTTGCACATGTTAAAAAAATCTGTCCAGTTTTTTAAAACTCGGCAGATTTATTCTGGACAGGAATTTAATTCTGACAAGTGATTTATGAAACGCGGCACATGAGTTCAAACTGGATAGGCTGCGCTGTAAACTCGACATATAGCGGGGTAACTCGATATACAGCGCAGGAAACTCGCCATGAGTTTTGATACGTGGAGCGTGCCATCGTCAGGCGTCAATCTACCGGACTAGAAATGTACGGGTAACCAAGCTATGGAGTGATTTGCACCAACATCTCGGTGGGATTGGCGCCTGAGCGGACGAAAGCACATCGCATTGGGCATTGATGGTAAAAGTGACTCTTTGGCTATATTGTATACAATCAGTGCAGTGGACTACATAACAGTTACATCATGATACGTTGATCTTGACCATGCGAGTTTCAAATACGACTATGAAAATTTAGCAAATAATATCATCAAGGAGGATAATGTGATCCCTAGGAATAGGGGACATAAAGTCTGACACGTTACTACCAATTTAATCTTTAGTTGAGTGTATGATCACAGAGTTGAAAAATCCCAAACGAAGGGCCAAAAGGGCACCAAACAGGTTTTGCTTAAGGATGCCAAGATTGTAATTACGATCACCGTTCGGGCTTTTGCCACTTAAACAGCAAATGAAGCATATCCTCCACACCATCGTTACAAATTGGGCAATCCTGATATATTAGTGTCCCAAAACTTAATTTTCGTATGAAGAGGAAGTACATTGGAGCGCGCCTTAAATTTTAAAGCTGCGCCAAGGAAATCCTAGACTAGTAAGGAGGTATCTTTCTAAGGTGGGGGTTTTCTTGAAACAAATGTGAACCTCTGAGAGGATTTCTTACAAGCACCATCATACCAAGTATTAATACAGGTGTTTGTATTGGACCTGTTTGAAAGTACCCACCCATCGGTCATTCGTTTGTGTTGTCTGCAATGAAAACATGAACCCATACCTTTTCTTGTAAGATTTTATTGAGTTGATTGAAGCCACTTCCGCTTAAAGTGCAACAGAGATTTTCAACATATCAGGTGTCCCCCTTAAAAATCGAAAGTTCTGATTTTTGCCCTGATGTAAAGCTTTCCATCAAAAAATAGATCCCCATCTTGAAGGATTAAACTGAAGAAATGTTTCTTTGTGAAACTTGTGAAATTTCTAATTTGAGTTAGGAGCAAATACGATAATTCAGCCTATTTTTTTACATGAAATATAACAAATCAAATCGGCCTGTTTTCTCTCTTTTAAAGACATTTCTCTAGCCCAAGCACTAAGGTAAAGGAAATCTATGAGTGCTTAATTCTATATGAAATCTATACTAAAAGATCGAACTTCGCCATTTGTTTTTTCCTGGGGCTGACAATGTTTGACCCAGGAGGTCGCCATGTTGAATGTGTACCCCATTCAGGTAAACCCTTCCCATCTGTCTCTCGATTGCTCCGGGGTTTTTGTATTAAACTGCTGATTAATGGATTTAGATTTCATTGAGATTGCAAATACACGGTGTGTGTAAACATCAGCTTAACGGTTGTAACAGTAGTAGATGCGTATGGAATTCCGGTGGTTTAACAAATAGTAAAACGTAACTTGAGGGACGTTTTCTAGGGTACTGTAGGTTGTCGTGGGCCCTGTTCGTGCCTTAAATTCCCATTGTCCTTCGAGTTTGACCTTTGGCTATTTCTATGTAAAATTATTTATTTCTTGGTGATAAAAAGAGAACAATAAGAAAGGCCTACTGCAAAAACATTCAAGATTATTTCTATACTACGTATTTTAATTTCATTAAAATACTTTCTAATGAATCACCACCGTCTTTTTTGACGCAAAAATCGTGACTTTTTGTTCTCGCGTTACATCGT
>JAMKCH010036939.1:0-25745 GCA_023653785.1 Ophioderma brevispina
TATTTTCCACACTTTCTGACAACCTATGACCCCCACCTCCGTATCATTAACACCAAATGTCATGACAATTTCAAAGAGTTGTTTACCAGCAGCAAAGCAATACACCAGTGTAGTTAGTGTAGTTGATGGAGGGGTGGGGGGTTAGGGTGCTTGCGTGTGTGTGAGGGAGTGATAGAGATACAGAGAGATCTTGCTGATATCTTTGTTCTTGTACCGCATTTCTTACCTCTTTATGATACGACCATTTTTGATTCCCGCCAGCAAAATGACATGAATTACAGCAAGACGCTTGACGGATTCGGACTGTCTAGGCACTTATCATCATGTTTAATTTCTTCGCGTCAGTGAATGGACCATAACTATTGGTAAAAAATGGGGAGACACGGCTCTATGGTATTGGTACAATACCAAAACGGAAACGCATGTGTAGTAGGCACTAGATAGCAGGCGATTGTTCCAGTTATGGCGCAAGCGAGATTGCAAAATAGGGTGATTTCCTAGTATGTTGGTAACAAACTGCGCTTTCTATTGGCGAATCTTAGAATGTGATGTGATGTAAATATAGCCTATTTTAGATATGAAGTAACAAGCTGTGGAGTATAAATAGCTTTAGCTTTGTTCAAAAGAACGTTTGCCATTAACTTTGATCTGCCGAGTTTATAGATCTGAGCAGTGGTTTTGTGTGGTACGAATAGTGGACATTTGCGACAGACCAGAATTGGGAGTTAATTATTGCATCCCGGACAGTTATACTGCCAGAATTATTGTGTCGTAAGGGACCCCTAGAACCTTGTCGTCTGGAGCTGCTGTGGACAAATTATCTTCAGGACTGTTCCAGAGAGAAGAGTCTTACTAAAGAAATTGCGATTATGTTGTGGATTTTAAAGTACGAGCCACCATTTTGGAATTCGCTCAGAAAGCGCACCATTTGGAACTTTACAACGCCGTGGACTTCTATTCACAGAACAGAAAGGTCATTTTTAATGGAGTTGAACTTTGTATGTTTAATACTTGAATTAATTGTGTTTTTGGACATTCCTAATTCTTATAACAAACCATTTCATCGACAAAAATTAAAGAAATTGTTGTTGGGGTAACAAACAATCTGTGCCACTGATTCATTTGTGTGTGTACGTTTGACATCCGGTGTACCGTGACATGGAAGGTGCTGTGCTTGCTAGTGACTAAATAGTGGGGGACTGTATTGCACACATCTTATGTGAGTGTGCACATTTTTTTTTTAATAAAATTGTGAAATTTGGTACACAAGTACTTATACATTGAAACAACAAAATGATGGAAGCACTTGCCACACCCCTTTCATGGCCCCCAGCTTGGATTTTCAAGGTTACACAGGGGGTAAAATTTTTAAAATGTTCCGATTATGTTGAAAAGCACACCAGATGTTCTGTCTGGGTACAAGGATTCCAAAAAGGTAGTTTATACTACCTGATGACTTATAAGTTGGACTTATGGGTAAAAAACTGTAAAAATGGATTTGTAAAAAGTTCATTTGGTTTGTACAGGGGTCAAAAAATTAAAAAGTTGCTCCAATTTTTGAAACATTTGGTTCAAATTGTTGGTTTAGCTCATAGACTGAAATATTAGGAATAGTTTTGGATATTCTTACATGTTGGTTATTAACCAAAAGGGCAAATAAAGTCAACACCCTTGGCAGCTATTGGATTCTATTGACCTGTGACCTATTTGTTGGTAAACGTGAAACTAAGCATAACAGATAAGGCCAAACTTATTCATTATTTAAACTTAAGCATGAAACAATTGAACCACATATTAAAAAGATATCCAAAGACAGCAACTTTTAACTTTTGACCCATGTACACACCAAATTGATTTTTCACCATTTTTACAGTTTTACCCCTAACTCCGGAACTATAAGCATATAAAAAGATTAGGTAAAACTATACCTTTTTGGAATCATTGTGACCAGACAAACACCATGATGTGCTTTTAACACATCAGAACATTAAATTTTTGACCCCTGTATAACCTTGAAAACCCAAGCTGGGGGACATATTTTAGGGGGGTTGGCAAGTGCTTCCATCAATTTTATCATTTATCAATGCCTACAAGTACTTTTGTGCAAAATTCCCAATTTATTCCGGAAGCGCAAACTCTTTTACTACAGTCCCTGCTAAAAAGAACTACGATCAGTAAGTACCAACAAGACTGGTGCTGCCAAAAAAGCTTTCAAAAAGCAGAGCCCCCCCGATTTTTTTATGACAAAAGAAGTTATAAGGTAGAGCTTCAGTTGAACAGTACCCTATTAATTGAGAACAAGGAATCTGTAGGTACAGTTTTCAACAGACTTGGTCGGTTATTAAGATCAGTGTTAGAGCACATTGTAATAGATGTGAGGTTTATGTGGAGGTACAGGTCTATGATCGAGAACGACATCCCCAAACCTGATTTCAAGCCGATTTTTTGTAGACCATTGTTGACCACTTCGGATATTTTACCCTCTTAAAAGATTTGAGCACCTTTGTGAGAGGTAGGCCCACAATAAATTATCATACACATTCGCCATCCACTGGATATAACAAAGACAGACGAAATTGAAACTTGAGTGATTAAAAGGGGGATGATCAAATTAAAAAATATGTTTCTCTTGATAGAATGGATTTCACTCCAAAACCAATCTGTTAAATTTCGCGCCTAATCAGAACACGTTTTGTTTGATGTGAACCCTGAAAATGTGATTTGGAACTCACGAAGAGTACTGTGTAAGATTAATATGTATCGACCAAATGGGACATTTTGCTCATTACATCCCAAACCAACATAATCTGTGAGCCCTCATATTTCACAGGGTAAATGAGCAAAATAATAGATTTCTACAGATACCAAAATTTAGACAGCTTCCGGTAAAATCTGTGGTTATGGGGAGGAGGGGCATAGCGATTGGACCATGACCCTTTGAAGGCATGATAAAGGGGGGGCGACAGAAAATGATATCTCGTAATAGGGAAGCATTGTCATTGTGATATATGGACATAATCTCAGGACTATAGTAAAATATGACCAAATATTTACAATGATGATCTAAAATAAACATACTATTTGAACTCTGTGTATGAATGTAACATTCTATTCGTCAGAGGTCTCGGGAGAGACATTAAAGGCAGAAGATGGGACGAGCAGAGAGAGAGAGAGGAGAGGGGGGGGTAAATTAAACAAGAAAATAGTGAACATGACAAAGCAAAACACCGAAGACATTACGTCGTGACGATTGCAAAATGAAAAACGTAATTAATGCTTTAAACTTATTTTTTTTTTTTTCAAACAAGTATTATTTAGGAGGATACTAAGTATAAATATTTAGCAAAATGTAGCGGAACTATTAGCCAAACGCGAGATGCATCCCGGGTTAAAATTTAGGTAGCAAGTAGCAGACAGCAATGCTTGTGAAGCTTCCCGGAGTTTAGTCCACTGGCCGGAATTTGGATAAAAATCATCTCCAAAGAAACATCATGAATTAAAAAATATTTCTCAATGAAAGTGTGTAAACATGTTCCAATCTGAATTGCAGATGCCTATGTAGAAAGGTTAGGGACTGTTCTTGACCATTATCTTGGTCCACTTTTCTGGCTGTTCCATTCAGGATTTAACCAAAAAACAATTTACAATACTTAAAAATATTCTTTATTTGTTGTGCAATGTTACAGCAAGGTGGTAGTTTGGTGATACATATTACGTCTTCGTTCCCTGAGTACTGTTGAGAAGCCATAGAGTACGTTCCATTGGTCATGATTCATTTGGTAGAGGAGGCATTTACCGGAAGCGTTAGATGTTATTACAGCTATATGAGGGTTTTAAATGCCACTCCACCAATATTCCGAGAAGCGAAGACCGTAATACTTATATTTCGCAAATCCCGTGAAACCTTGTCTCGGTGTAAAGGAGCTGGTGTCCCCCGTGAGAGAGTGTCCGTAGCTACCATGCAAACCAGTGGCGGATTTAAGAGTAAGCACGTGTAAACAGCTGCTGAAAGGGCCCCTAAAATAATTGCTCTCAGGGCCCCTCGAACATTACCTGAGTTGCCACGAAAGTGCGATATTGCGTTCGTTCTGACGCCTAAAGGGGCCCACCTTCAGCTGCTGACAGGCCCTTTTCCTTAAATCCGCCCCACTGATAGCAACATGTAAGGACTAAAACGGATAAGTGTAGCGGAGGCATTTGGATACCGTTGCTGAAACAGATGATGCCTACGCACTCAATGATAACAAAATAGGCAGATGGGTGGTAGGACACTCAGTCACACGGACACTGTATATATGAAACCGGTGTTCGTGCGTGGTACATAACTGTGTGTACCTGCGTAAACCAGTTAGCTTTGCATGGTGACAACCCCACGTTTCACTGGTACGGTATTCTATCCCCAACGTCATGAAAATCTAACCTTGATGATTAGACGCTATGTTTCTGAACTGTAAAGAAAATTGTTTAAAAAAATATGGTTTAAAAAATCCCTTATTATCATAAACTGATGTATGTACAATAATCCTTACGGAGCCTGGGGGCCCGACCCATCACTACATTGTCGCGCATTGACTGAGCACCATCTTTAAGTTCCCCGCGAATTTCTAAGCAGCAATTGGTTGCGAGATTAATGACCTGTTATAATTAATCAATCATAATATAGTAACGGAAAACAATACGCGTTTCTATTTTCCAGAATCTGGAAACAATTAACCCAAGAATAGTGAGTTGACGCATGGTTAAAAGATATCATTGATTAAGAGCGTTTGTAGAGTAGCCATTGGGGATTCCAGAAATTATCCACCCCAAAGATGAGATTTCCATAATTGTAAATGGACTATGGCCGCCATTCAAAGCTGTTTTGACAAATCAGTGCTCTGTTCAAGTGTACTAACAGGCTAATTTTTAATGAAAGTATGTGATAAAAGATGTCTTTGCGATCTGGAAAAAGAAATACTATCTATTTATACTACAATATACATTGCCTATTATTATTAGCAGACTTAACTAATT
The DNA here is from genome assembly GCA_023653785.1 of Ophioderma brevispina. Lineage (NCBI taxonomy): Eukaryota > Metazoa > Echinodermata > Ophiuroidea > Amphilepidida > Ophiodermatidae > Ophioderma > Ophioderma brevispina. Next base: position 5,014 of record JAMKCH010036939.1, read on the forward strand.
AAGGTGCCCATGGGGGTCGCCATGTTCGGCATTGTGAGGCGCCCGGCATTGGTGACCGTTGTATGGACTTTGTAAGTCAATAGATAAAAACAAACACAGGTGTCTAAGGAATGTCTAGGGTAACTCCTGGTCAGAAAATCGGATATTAAATCAAAGCAGTAACGATCGATTAAAAACTGGGGCGGATTCATGAACCGAAGATCGCTGAATGAGGTTTTGGTTATGGCATTCCCTAGTCTTTCCTCTGGCTACTTATTCAAGACACAATATGTACTATATACCATCCTGATTTCAATCTTGCTCGTGGGCTGTTCAAAATGGCTGCGATATAGGAAGATATTTATAAAACGTTTTTTGGTATCAATAGATGTGTCGTTTGTCTGACTGAAAGACATTCATTTTGAAAACAAAAATGTATTTATTAATATTTCATTCATTTTCATTTCATTTTTTACCATGATCCAATCAAAAAAATCTCAAACAAAAACCAGACAGTAACGATGGAAGGATGACCAAAACAAAGCAAGCTCGATCGAAAAAGGAGGCCACCTTAATTACTTAAGTTACGGTGCACGGACAAGGACAATCTAACAAATAAAACTAAGACAACATTAAGTGTATAAAACAAGACAGACAAGACACTGCAGCAGAATATGTTGGCTTAATAATTGGCCAATATATATATATTTTTAAAAAAATAGACAAGGATGCTACACAAGCTAGATGTGCAGCAAATCAAAAGTGTAAAGAATGGTAAGTGGTCCACATCTCAAGTCAAACAATCCGACGCCTAAGCACAACCAGTGGCACTGACAAATATGGAACTATTATGCAAAGAGACAAAGAACACGAATGTGTTACTGACCGGCTCAACACGAGATGCGACCACTGACCAGCCATAAATATCTTAAGGAATTAGTGGATAGTGTCGTTTGTCTGACTGAAAGACATTCATTTGAACAAAAATGTATTTATATATATTTGAGCGCAAATTATATTACCTGGCAGTTCGCTTAGAGTACACATTGGAATATTGGATATTCTTTTAACGATTGTGGTCATTGTGTAATTTCAATGCACTTTTGGATTTTAATATGGGAATTCATAGGCACGTTTTAGGACATGACAACTTTAACAGCTACAAACAATCAACTTCCGTCCCGGCGTAACCCGAGTACTAGTCTTATTCAAGACTTAACAGTAGGAAGGTGCTCTTACCGATCGACGGTTACACCACAGACTTGACTAAAGGCTAGGCCTGTCACGAATATTTAACTAATGATCATTATTTGGAAATTGCAGTGTTTTCCAGCGAGGTTAATCCACTCACCTCGACAGATTTTTGACGGTCAATTATTTTTCCTTAAATATAGTATATTATTAGGATCTTTCGAAACAAGGCTTAAGAGCTGATTTTGTATGGCACTGATACAACCTGCCATATAGTAAAATTACGTACATCCCCAAATACCGTTTGTGAATCCCCAATGATGCCCAAATCGAGCATATCGGCCCCCCACCCTTTCGGAAAAGTATATTTTTCAGGGTCTTAAACATATCACTCAACAAATATATCATGGTCGAGTCCTTTACCAACTGAGATAATAGTCACCACTTACTTCCCAAATCTGGTATTTTTTTTGGAAGGCCATGAGTTCTCTGGAAAAACATTTTTCCAAATACCATCCCAAATATTTACAGTTCAAGCCCTCTTCCTTATTGCTAATCTTTCAGATATATCTCCGGCATCTGCAACTCGTACGTTGGGATTAAAGAATGTAGAAAAATGCTTTATACTGACCAGCCAACTTCGGCTAATCGCTTGTTGTTTTTGGTCATAAAAGTCCCGCGCCACCACTTGAATAGGTGCTCTGTGGCGAAATATATGTCCTACATGTGAACAAACACGGCAATTTTTCTAGTGAGCCACCACACATCATGTCTAATAGAAGAAATAGTATACTTTGATAGTAAATAAATGTTTAATTTTAGAAGAATATAAATATTCAGCAATTAACTCTCCAACAGGCATTCGGAATACAACTACACAAGCCCGAAAATCTGCCGTTCATAGAAATTAGTTGCATAGTTCACCGAACATGAAGAGCTTATTCCAAAAGGCCTAAATCCACTTTTCATATTCGAGAAAATCAACTTTTATTTAAATATTCACGAACACTTTCTTGATTAAAATACTTAGTGCTAAATGAATAATACAAATTAGAAACTCAAGATCCACATTAACTTTCACTTAACAGATTGTCATTCACAGGTTTTTTTTACGTCTTTATAATTTCAATAATTTTTAAAATTACTTGTTATTTGAAATTGAAGTTGGTGACATTTTGTGACATCTTCTTTCCCATAACATTTCTATTTTATAGCAAGTTTCAATGTAAAGAGAATGTCCAATGGAAATTAAAACAGAAACCCGCAACAAAATTGCTTTTAAACTCTAGTTATTTTAAAATGATCTTTTTTAGTTTGGAGAAGAAATGCCATTTGAGTATGAATAAATTTTATCTTATATACTTCAGTACTTTAATTTCTTCAAAGCAATATCAACCCAATACCAAGATAGGTTCTTGGGTTTTATTTTAAAATGAGACATGCCAACAATAATTTTCCACATTTGATCACCTAGCACTTGGACGCATATTTCTTTGATGTCCTTGCATCCGTTTCTTGTGCCTTGTTTTAAAGAATGTTCTGTTCTTGGGTGTTGTTCGTCGTAGAGGGTAAGGTGCTTTCGGTCCTAATTGGGGCCTTTACGTGGGTGCTTCATAATCACTATTTTGTAGTTCAGTCGTGGTGATTAGCCGATGATGATTATTATGTATTGTCATGTATTGAAAACTGCAGCGATTTGCAACACTTTCATTAAATAATATCCGCCATTATTAAAATTCATAATGGTTAACATGATATAGCTTCGGAACCTAATATGCTAGACAACTAATCCAGTCAAAAAGTGAGTTAATAATGGAATAGAGATCTTCAAATATTGTCCTGCACCGTCATCAAAATTCTTGTAACATTATTCCATTACCCAATGCATAGCTTAGCACCTAAGTTCGAAATAAAACGAGGAAAATCGCTATTATATCGATTCACAATAGTCCGAGGGTATGTCTGAATTCAGGCTGACCAATTTTGACATGATCTACGACTGATAACTTCTCTACGTAATAACCCGCATCGCCCTTCCTTAAGGGTTGGCGAATTTTGTACGGGTGCCAGCGACATAGTCAGGCTATAACCTATAACGGAAACCCCTTAATCTGAGTAGTCTGTCAACGACGCCTCAAATTTTTGACCATCAAAACCTGACAATTGCCCGGAGGCGCTTGTCGAGGCGAAGCCCTCGGCCAAGCTGAGTCAGATTCCAATGTGATACTATACCACATCGAATACAGAGACTGTGCAAATAAAAATAATGTGCAACGCCTTGATGAAAGTGAAACATCGGACACGCTGTTGAATTTTACATTGTTCAGAACACTTTTCTTGGGAACCGGGGCAGAGTAACCCAGATGCGTTATGGTTTTCGTTATTTTAGCGCAGTGAAGCTGAACCATTGCTAAATCTACAGACATAGACAATGCCCGGTCCAAACCTGCCCTTGATTTCTAGACATAATATCTCGCCTCTATACTGTTTTCAATGAACTTAACCCTATTAAAAAATTTCAGGTTTCAGGTTATTTACCAATTACATCAAATACAGAAAAAACCAAGACCAGTGGAGGTTGACCAAACGAGCATAGCTCGAGAATTTTGGCCACCATACCTTACTAGTACGTGTTTATATTGGGTCAGAACCATACAAACCAAAATTCGGCTGTCCTGATGTCCCAAAAATTGTGGCTGCATGCGACAACCGACATCTTTCCGCTGAAGTGCCTTTAGAGTGTGCGAAGGCCCATGAAATAGAGCGTGGGTCCAGGTGTAAAGTGAGTTTGGTGTTCCTATTTGTCTTTTTGTAACGTGAGCCTAACCAATATCCCGCCTCCGTCCGACGTAATGTTTAAATTCCAGGCCGTCGCTAGACATTTTCTCAGGGGGTGTAAAGTGAAAAATTTCTTTGCTGCGAAGAGCCTGTAGGAAGCGTAGTGAGCTAATAAAACAATACACTAACGGCGCACGGGTCGGGCCCATGGGCCATTGGAAAATTAGCGCTAATAATGCTCTTACTGACCATTTTTCTTGATCGTTTGAACTGCATACCGCAAGTACCTTGACACAAACCGGAAGGCCCTGAACGGGTGGGGTATACAGGGGCCCGCTCAGGGCCCTATGGCGGGGGGGGGGGGGGGGGGGTTGTGGGGGGCAGGGGCAGAGCCCCTGCCGGGTCCAGAGGGCGAGCCCCCGGAGCTCTTGGATTTAAGCTATTCAAACCACCTTCACATCCACTGTTTGAGGGGTAATAGTAACCAATTCAAGTAGACCCGAGTAAAGACTGTTCTAACTGGCTCCCTGAGACGGCAGAGCATATACATGATATAGGCTTGTCGCCAAGAAATTGCATATAGCGAGCGCCACTGTCGTTTTAAAGGTGGGTCATGAGCAGGGCCCTCTGGTGTTCCAGGGGGGCGAAGCCCCGGAAGCTCTTGGATTCAGGTATTCATAACCTTCAAGATTACCACTTTTTTGAGGGGTAAATGATAACCAATTCCCAAAGAAAGACTGTTCTAACTTTGGCCTCACTGATACGGGCATTATAAGTTGTAACCGCGCAGGGAACTATCCACATTATAGCTAGCGCCAATGTCCTTAACAACGGATGCGGTGCAAGGAGCAGAGGCCCTGTCGGAGTCCAGGGGGCGGAGCCCCAGAAGCTCTTGGATTTTAGCTATTAAGACGGTGGTTTTTAGAAGGGTTTAGTATAGTACTTTAATTCAAATACAGCCATCTAGACCTATAAGTGTATGGTGCTGGGGGCTTGGGAATCGATCCCTACCATTTTTTTTTCTTGACCACGTCAGCTCCCCGACTGAAAATCCCCTTAAACTGGTAGACCAAACTATTGGGGAATGGCCGCATTGGCTCCCCGCGTGTTGTTCCCTCAAATTTATTTTACACATTTTGATCACAAGTAATGTTGTTACATTAACAATGCATGATACCGTTGGTTAATGCTGGAACAAAACTATTGGCTTGAGGGGCAGCCGAATTGTTGATATTTGGTTCATTTAAGTCTGAGTTCAATCTCATGCGTTCTGGTGTCGTCTCCTTTAGTTGCATTCGTCTTCCCCCCATTCTCGCTTTCTCTTCTTCCCCTCTTTCTTTTTTTTCTCTTTCCTCTCCTCTTCTCTCTCTTTCCTTTTACAACTCTCTTCTCTTTTTGGATCGCTGGGGGGGGGTTCCCCCCCCCCCTTGAGACGGCCGGTTGAATCAAACATTATGCATATTTCAAAAATCATGCTCTAATTGGCATAACTTTGGACCATGAGTGAAATATGTTTCAATAGTTGCAGTGTCACAACATTTGTTTTGCAAGTTCCATGGTGCAGAATTTTTAAATTTTGTTATGCACTCTTGAATGTCCTGTTTTCATTCACAATAACATATGAGAGACAAGTTTGCAATTTTTTTTAATGGTGAAATATTCAACTATCTGCCCAGGGTCTCCAAGTCGCGATCATTGGTGCGGTCGAGTGAAAGAAGAATATATGTGAACCACTCATCAACTACTACCAACGCAAAGATTATTTTTTCTGGAAGGGCAATATCACCTGTATCTTATGTTTACATTTTCCCACTACCACTTTAAAGGTTTAATTTTGAATTTCTAAAGCAAATGGGGAAAGCATTCAATTAAAGGCAGAGCCAGGCAAGTGAGAAAGACAAGGGAAGGAAAAGAAGATAAAAATGAGAAGACAAGACTAAGAACAAGCCGAAAAAAAACGGAGCAACTACCTTGAAAGACAGTTCCACCAAATTTTCTTCTCTCCCAAACTTTGAAGGCCGTCTCATAACCCCAGTTTTGTTGAAGAAAGCTTATCGATAGCAATAATCCGCCCTCCAATGTTTGGTGCATCTACCGATTAAACAATGATACTTAGTGTTGTAGACCAAGATATTGTGTAGCTTTAAAAAACAAATTAGAATCGTTTCAATCGTCAAAGTGCCCTGCAACTATCACATATCACATTTTCCTGACATTTAGTGTCAAAATGCTCAGGGCATAATTATGCAGGTCACAGTGCTCAGTCAACGGCACTGAAGAGGCTGCCATCTATACTTAACCATACAAAAAGTGTCATGCAGGGAACGAGATGGAAAAAAAAAAAACACACACACAAGAACATCGGGTACAAAATAGCAACAAGACATTCCCCAAGCCAGTCACCCCATCTATCAGAAAATGAATTACAAGTTCACAAATTTCCCATACATTTTTACCACATTTCCCAGGACCCGTTGCTAGGCAATTCGATTCGCCTCTCACACAAAGGATTTCGCAGTACATATTGGCCGCCTTGACATCACAGTACAATTTGGGTAAGGCATACCAGACGAGATCGGGTTACAGTTCATTGAAAAACAAAACCTTGTGCGAGTCATTATGTCGAGAAATCCAGGGCAGTTCTGACCAGACTTGCTTACGCTTCCCGCTAGCTGTAAGCAATGGTTCTGCCCACCGTCGCTACAAACAAAAACCGCTGAAGCAATCTGGGCTAGAAGTAACCACAGTCCGGAGAAAGTGTTACACTAATCACTACAGGAACAGACAGCTATGATTCAATAGAGCTACTACCCATGCATATGATTGCTTGAGCGTAATCTGAAATCACATCGTAGCCTTTGGATTCAATGGTTGAACAAGGCACCTGTCTCCTAGTAGATTTATTTTGTTGTCTCTAGCTGCGCATATGAGTGATTTTGAGGCTGAATTTTGTAAGAACGGACAGTACAAAAATACGCCTTTCTTATTCAAACCTGATAAGTTGGCCAAACTGGTCACTTCGTCTTTAATCGGGCTTTGATCCCCCCAAAATTGTATTTCAATATCTTAGAGTGGGTCCTGTATATATACAGCAATAGAGTTGACCAAAATATTTTAGTACAGCAATTGTAAATTTCCGTACAGGCACCTATTGATTTTATTCACACCTACAGTTTGTATCGCCTATTCAGGAAACAAAATTCGGGAGTACAACTATTCAGAAACTAATTCCATAGGCACAATTTATTCTGATAAAGCGTATCTATAGCTTACCCTCCCTCATGATAATAGTTTGAATACGCACTAATACTGAATGCAAAACAAATGTACTGTCCCCAGTGCGGCTTTAATGCTAAGCAGAACAATTTAAACAATATTGCTGAACTCTACAAATAGGACAAAACCTAATTTTAGCGTTTTTCTAGACTTTGTAATTTAACTAGCAATTGACAACTAAATCGTGCAATTTCTTTCTCATTTTTTGTTGTTGACTGATTTGATAGATTCTTGGAAAAGTATCATATCTACCTGTTTGAGAATTTAGACGTTTGGAACCCCCTATAGTGTTGCAAATGAGATTTTCGTTTCTCAGACGTATACATTTTTATTTATTGCCACTTGTATCGTGTTTTGTAGTGTGTGGTTTAGAGGTTTTTAGTTTGTACATTTTACATCTAAAAGGCGTTTTGCAGAACAAAACCACAACAGTCTGGCAGCCCAAGTTCTGTAGAACTGAGACAGTTACAGGCAAGTTTAGTTATGAGTTCCATGAACATAGTTCAAGTATTTTGAATAATTGATCATTGTAAGTAGGTCCTGTTGGACCCAGTGAAAGAAAAAATGGGAGTCCCCAATGAGAGAGTGTCCTAGCTTACAGTTAATGTATACGGAATAAACTGTGGACCTTGTGGACGAGACCATTTGGGTACCGTGCTAAAACAAATGATGCGTGCAGTCTCGTACACACAATGGAGAAACACACTAAGACAGTGGAATGTAGCGACTGTACATCATTCGAGAAATAGATTAATAAAGCAAGCTAGAGGTAGGAACTTGCCCTTTTGAATAGAACGGAAGCACCACTGTACTGATAATACCTTAACAACATACAGCATGGAAAATATGCAACTTTCTCGTGGATGTTCGCAGGCGACCCTCGGTTTATACAAATGATCTTAGAATCCAAAAGGAACTCTCAGGCAGTGTTTTTTTTCAGAAAGGGTAGCCGTCGCAAAGAAACAGGCACGGAGGTTTTTGCAGATTTTCAACATGGCTTCCAAAATAGAGGGGGCTGTAGTATGTTCGTAGTTGCATATGACGACGTGCGACGTTTTTTAACACCAGTAGTAGATGAACGTTCTAATATTTTATTAGTATGTAACTTTAACATCGATATGTTGTGAAACAGCGTCCGCTGTTGTATGATTGGTAATCTGAGGCGAAAATAAAGCTTGTTCGTGGCCATTCTAAAGAAATAACCGGGGACAGTCCAGAGACCTTGTGTGGAGATCAGTGCCTTGGTATAACAACAGAATGTATTCTACTTATCGAATATTGATGAATGGGGAGCGCTTTTCAGTTTCAGTGAAATCATTATTTATATAAAAGTACGAAAGATTAATACTTTTGTAGTTTTCTTAATTCCTTCTTACCTAACTGGTATGGTCCTATTCTGTATAACAAAGCAATCTTATCAGCCCTTTGAATGCCTTCTTGCCAGTTAAAATATCAGTCCCCAGCTTAAAGCCACCGATCTGAGCGGGACACCCATCGCCTTCAGTATTCAAGTGGTTGTCGTCATTCAAGACAGTCAATAACTGGTACAAACCACATGAGATCTGAAAAAAATCAACAAAAGTAGAGATAATCGATCACGAGTCTTCCAAACAGGCCAATCTACATTTTGGCGCGAAAATGGAGTTTTTTGCATATTTTGATACTATATCATATGCACTATTTTCATATACCAAAATATTGCGCAAAAATCAAATTCCAATTTGTAGATATAATAGAGTTTCACTTTGGTAATCATACCCAACGCCAAATGAAAGTCTTCCAAACAGACCAATTCGTCTGTTTGCTGTACACTGAAAACCAATAGAACGGCACAGCTTATTAAGTGACCTATCGATCAATGGGATATTGCGATATTCATCTACTATGGGGTATTATTGTAGCCAAACTCGCTCATCGTCCGCTACCAGGAGCGCTACACGTTTGACCATACTCGGTAGCCCAGGGTGCGCTTGGGTTTATGCTACATTCTACTCTTTTACGGAATAAACGTCAATACGATGATGCAGTTATTCCGTTATAAGACAAAAATCTAGTGTAACCCGAGCTCACGAAACTTGAGACCAACAATGGAACGGTAAATGAAGCGGTCACGGAGCGCTCAATGACAGCTCCATGACCGCCCTCCTTTTATGGAGCCGCTTGGAGGCGGACGATGGCGAGGTTTTGCTAAGATATACACCATACATCTCCTCGCCGATCAACTATGGGGGGGGGGGGGCTGGGTGGGGTGGGCTATAGAAGTCTGGTCGAAGTTATATTAGTACAATGGTGTAGCTTAATCTGAGACGATTTTTGGCAACCACTCATAAATATAAATTTTTCCGTATTTTACTGTGACAGCAATCTGTCAAATAATTACTTGTGAAAATGACAGTATACTGTAAAATTGATTCAATAAAAAACACTGAAAAAATATTGTTGGCGAGTTATTACAGAGATTGTGAAGTGTGAGAATAAAAACAGCAATGCGAACATCCTAATTCGTGGCCTATCCACAAATGATCAACCAACAACATTTTACGGTGCATATAGTACAATTAGTAATTTTGGTAAGCATAATAAAGTGAATTTGAATGGAAACTATAAAGCTATATTATGGGATGGGGGATTTTTTTGTTTGTTTTTGGCCCAAAGAATTGCTTGCCAGTATTTTTCTATACGATTTACTGTTTTTTCCGTAAATTAACTGTACTTTTACACCTGTTGCTGAAAATTAATTGATGTTGAATTGTAATAAGTAAAAAGATTCAAATTAGACTAAAGTTGGTAATTCAAAGTTATTAACAACAAGACAATTTGTAACCCCAGAAAGGGACCTAAACAAGCATTAAGTAGTAACCTATTCCACTTCAATTTTTTTTATAACCTCGATTGTTTTAAAAAGTAAACCTTTTTTTTTTTTTAATTTTTTACTTTTTCATTGTTTTTTTGTGTTATATTAATTTGACAGGAAAATAACGTATATACATAAATTCAATGTCTTATATTCCTTTATTGGTAGCATATTATCAGTGGTTAATTAGTATTTGGGTTCATATAAGAGGGTCACAGGTTTGATTCCTAGTAAGATAAGGCTTACATTTTTAATGTTTACTTACATGATTAATTTAACTGCCAAATAACCCTCGTCTACCCAAACTTTTTTTTAAAACAAACATCCTGAGGGAGTGGGTGGTTACCACACCCCCGTTATTTCCGTTACTGAAAACATCCGATTCCTGTAAATTGGTACCAAAGGATCAGCGTAGAGTTTCTTCTTCTTTCCATTTGTACCAATATAAGCAACCAACAATCCCCATTATGACGTTGAACCATGACGTCATAAAATATTGAGGAAAGGCTCAATACTGAATTGGGGTGGAAAATTGATATTTTGCAATTTTTATTAAGCGACCCAAAACCACCTTATTATCGCACTAAAATGCTCGTCCATTTTTAAAACTAGTCCTTTCCCACATAATGTGGCTATTCCTAACCTTTTTTTGGCGAAGAATTGAATTTTCTTCACCCTATTTCTACACTATGTGTCTATGGAAATTGGCTTTTTGCTGAACATGCGAACTTGATGACGTCATGGTATGATGACTTAATGCTGGCATGTTTGGTATCATGTTGGTATCAATGGAAAGAATTAAGGAGGACCATAGCTATCTAATGGTACCAAAATCAAAGTGTCTGTGATAGTTCATGTGTCGTGCTAGGCATGTTGGTACTCTCTTTCCCGAAGGGGGGGTGGTTGCCCCCACCATCCATTACTTTGGGATCAACCTTTATCTTTCCTATAAACCCCCGGTGGATGTTTTTTTTGGAGAAAAGGAGCGGAATATGTCAATTACAATTACAAACTAATTTGGCACCAAAAAAGGGGGTTTTTAGCAAGCCGGGAAGAAAAAAACCTGAAGGGGGGTGGTAACCACCCCCGCCCCCTTCAGGTAAGAACGAGGGTTAAGATCATAATGCAACGTAAACAAAGTCTATTTTTCGTTTTTTTTTTTTTCCTTTCCTTTCTTCCCCTCTTTTCTTTTCCTATATTTTTCCCACATACCTACGATTTTATTTTGAGTTCCAGCAACTTAGTTGAATTAATAATTTCATTAACTTGATAATTTCGTCTGTGTTTACTAAATGCGCAATAAAGTATGTGATTTTGAGTACATGTATATAGACAAATAATCTTCCACAGGTTTTCATTCAGCCATCTCAATTAAAAATACCTGATTAATGGTAAACATTGAAATTATTCATAAAATTGAATGCAACCCGATAACCCGCATAACAACACTTTACCACTAACCTTTACACTTTTAAATTGAGTAGAAAAGAAATTATTTTTCCTTTTCCATTTCCTTGTCTAATTCATAAAACGAAAGATGTTTTAAAACAAAAAAAAACATGAGACATGCTCGATTTGCAATTTTTTTCACAAAAAATACCACCCCGGTTGATAATCAGAATATGGCAATTTGAATTGAAATCAAACGTCAGAAGTGCTTGCCCGTCAAAAACTTGCCATCTTAACCTCCAATAGTTTTTATTTTTTTTACTTCATAGAAAGTTTCAAACAACATAATTATAAGATGCAACTACCTAAGAGTGCTATGACTCCAACGGTGAAACATATACGCAATGATTCTGTTTGATGACAAAAATCAAATAATTCCATGGGAAATTTATTTATTTTCAAATTGTTCTGATATACAATCTGCAAATCGTTTATCTTTTACGATTTTTAGAAACGTCATTTGACACGAATTGCTAAATATACTCTCCTATGGTTTCTTACTTGAAGTAGTAACCTACCATGAATCTTGTATTTACCCTTTTTAGTTGGAGCTACTGACACTTAATAACTATAAATTAAAAGTCCCATGCGAGTAAAGAGTTGTTTTAGTTTTAATGTACTGAAAATAACATTATTCATATAAACCGTGTTTGTAAATGTTTTCGATAATTAGAATTAAAGTGATTTTCGTCGATAAAAATATAAATGATTGTGTGGAATAAAGCTTCTTCTTGATAAACTAGTGATCTTTGATCCTTTTATACTCTGCAAAAAGTATCCAAAATATCCCTTCAAGCAATAAACAGATCAATCACAACTTCAATCCACTTAACTTTATGAAGTATTAATATGTCCAATATTCACAACCCAGGGTTCCAAAACGCTATACATACGCTTGGGATGTCCTTAGTGTACTTACAAAACATTTGGGGCCCATGCTGCAATTTGGAAATAAAGCAAAATAACTTTAAATTTTATATGTCCAATTTTATTATTTTAAAAAAAGAGAAAAATACAGATTTTAATAAATTTTAATAAAAAATTAAATTCGATTTTTTTTTGTTTCGAGACTTAACATTATCGTATATTATTATGAATTTTTCAATTAATACGATTAAGTATAAAGTTTTACAGGAAAAATGTTATAAATTTTACAAGAAACTTCCGGGCAACAATTCTTCCAACAAAACCCGTAAAATCCATCTTTTAATACAGGTTTCATTCAAATTAAACTGTCTATATTATATAGCTTAATTAGTATATTTACATTACGTATTAACTATTTGATTAAATCAATTCTAAAATACAAAATTAAATTGTGTAACTTCATCATTCCCTTCTTTTCTATCTTCACTGGCACATTATTTTGCCTGTAGAGACAATGACACCTTAGAAAATCGTACAAAGCATAGTTCATTTCTAGGCGCCTCCGGCAGGGGCAAAAGTAGTTCTCAACATGTTCAATAACAACAAACCGTCTGATCAGAACATCGATCGACTCTTTTTGAGTAGACGTCAAACAGCTCAATGTGCATTCGTCTCTTTTGACATAGAAACGAGGACGTTTTTTAGTTTTTTGCAAACATACCAATCACTTTGTATTAAATTTGACAAGGAAACAAGGATACTGGAATGGAAAGCGTGCTCACAATGAAGACCGGTTTCACAATTTCCACAATGTTCCACATAACATCATTTTTCCGTCCGTTCCTTCCTAAATGTTTCAAATTTTAGATATGCAAGTTCATATTCTCGAAACTTCAATCGCCGATATCCCGAAATGTGACTTTTGTCGATTGGCCTGTTGGAAGATTCGTGACCGATATACAACACACATGTATTTTATATTATTATATAGACATTTCCTCATCCGAACTTCTACAATAAAAAGTATACATTGAAACAGTCCTGAATATATTTTGGCTATGCAACCGTAAATGTCAGTGAAACAGGAAGATATAGGGCATTTTGATTTTGCCCAGCACTTTTTTTTACATAGGAGGTTTAAGTAGGTTTTGATTTCCAAGGTCAATGCACATAGCGAGGGTTTTTCATGTCCGCGAGGTATTACATATGACCTATTCGGGGCGGGGCGCTAGGGGAGGGGTCATTATTTACGGCCGGGGGGGGGGGGGAGGAGATTTGAGGGGTACCCCGAAAAATTTTGTAAGAGAGAGGGGGGAACGTGAAATTTTTCAATCACGAGAGAGAGGGGAAACTGAACAGACATGAAATCAGCATGGATCAAGGGGGAGTAATTAAACATTTTGGAACGAAGCGAGGGGGGGACAAAACGCGGAAAATATTTATCGAAAAAGTTGAAATCCCATCCCATCCCCCGGCATAAATAATGGCCACTCCCTAGGGGTGGCAGCCACCTCACCGCCCCGAGAGCTTCAAAAATCAGGAAAAACAGGGATTTTAAGTCAAGCAATTGTGTAACAATTAGGTTGCTTAACCTATCTTGAGTTCATCTTGTAATGTTTTTCCCCTATCATGAGTTTCGACCCCTATGTTTTTAAACCCTTGCGCCAACCGCCGATATTTGATTTCGTCGGTTTGAGATGAGCCAGTCGGTTCAATGAAGAATTCAGGTCCTAGCACTTGCATGCCGGGTTTGTCGGAAAAGTATAGAGGTTAAAGTTCATGGATCAGCTGTGCGACAAATCAATTTTAACAAAATCGTGCAAGAATGAGCCGCGGTAAGCCATGTAAAAAGCATAAAACCCTGACCCCCAACGGGTTTTCACTCCGCCCCTAGCCCCACCACGGGTCCCCTGACCCCACCCTTTTTCGTCGTTTTCAGATGCGACAAACTTCCCCCCCCCCCCCCCATATCAAAGTCCTCCCAGCTAAGCCACTAGCGCCATCCCTGGACCTATTTGGGTTGTTTGTAAGCTTGTTTGATGCCAGAGGTCATAATCACATTTGAATGTAATATAATGAAGCCCAATCATTGATGTCGCCAGCAAATTTACATATAGGAGGTTTGAAAGTAGCTTTTGCTTTCAAAGGTTAAAATGCACATACGAGGTTTTCTGTCCATCTAAGGGCGGTTGACCTCAAAGTGTTTAGGACCTTTTTAAAAGATGAATTGTTTTGCGTATCATCATGGAGTCATTAATATAATTTCATAGTGTGCCAATGATATGATTATTATGTGCACATAACACAAGGCGGGCCATCAAAATGTATCTACTGAATACGCGAGAGATTACACAAAATACGATGTTCATTGCAGTTGGCTAGAAAGACTCTGTTTACATGTCATGTACTGTTTCAATATCGATTTTTTAATATTAAGTAACTTTTGCATAGTGAATATAAGAAACGGTCGTACCTGTTACTTGCAAAAACTTTTTGCACTAAATTACGGCTTACAGGCCATTAACCATTCTTAGCTATTTCAAGAAAAAAGATTTCAAATTGTGTGCAAATCGAAGTTTATATTGAGTAAAAGTATGAGATAATAATTGTTTGTAAACCTAAAGATTCCGCTGACTGCATTAATCAAGACAAGAAAACTATCACTACAAACGTACGATATTATATTTCCAACTGGGACAGGCATAAAAACACTATAGTTAGGTCTAATACCCCACAATACTATTGTAAAAAAAAAAAATAACAAATGGTCGTGGATACTGATAGTGGCTTGCTGTGGCAGGCGGTCAATTGTGTTTAACGGTAAGGGTCCTGGTGCAAAGAAATTGAGAGTGCTCCGTGATGGGAATATCTTGGCTTGCACGTTTACGCTGCGGAAATCGGCCTTGTAGACGATGCTATTGGGTGCATGAAGCAAATGATGAGTAAGCCACACAATGGGAAAACAGACAGACAAGATGGCCATCCCAGACCAGAGAGGGAAAGACACATCCAAACACGAAGAGTTACTTCACCCAATATAGACCCTCAGTCGGGTCCACAGGTAATGAGAAAGCTAAGCGACTGAAAATCATGGACTCTACAACCCATCCACCGGTTTTATAGTGAATACAGGAGCCCTGTGTAATTCGCTTTCTGTAGACAATTGGTTGGTGGCGCGGTATTAAGATTTGACATGCGCATGTCCGGGCGTGGCGAAGCTGAAAAGCGTATCCTAGTTTTAGTTCGTATTTTTCAGTGGAATTAACCTTTTAACACAGTGCGCTCTGAATCCAAAGGACAGAACGTGGAGACCGTGAAATCAGTCTTACACCCCTTGGACAGTCTACAGTTATTACCTATCCTCTGCAATTCTGAAAGCCATGGTTTTCCAGCCAACCTTCCGTCACTTCACCGTGGGAATCGAGGAATAACAGTATTCCCCGGTATCTACCTCAGCACCTCGTCGTCTTGCAACCGTTAGGCACGATCGTGTTGCAGGTGGACCAATCTACATTGAAGTGATTTTTCAGGCGTTGTCGGTCTAATCTTTGATTTCAGATGATCTGGAAAAAAATATAAAAAGGTCTAACCACTACAAGCAGGAAATTGTTGAATGTTGTGAGCTGAAAATATAATTATAAAGGCAACAAAACTGGACAACAATGATCAAATATAAACCACATAATATTAAGAAAGGTCATCGTCATTTTAATTTCATTTAAAGCACGAATAGGCGATTGTAGGAGCGTATAGGCAAACCTAGGATTTCCTTGCTATGAATATCATCCTGTCGTATGATATATCATTTTAATAATGTAATTTAAGAAGTTTTATTTCAGATAAGCAATATTCTAATCATCATCATCATACACAATACTCCTGAGATTTAACCCTCGGTCGGCTGGGAGTGGTTCATCCTGGGTGCGCTTAAAACACCCAAATATCTCACCAAAGCGTCGAGTACATTTGTAAGTTCATCCTTATGGTCATACTTGCACAAATACTAGTATGTTCTTACTTTTCTAATTTAACAGGAACATGTACACTTCACTTGCACATAATGAATAGAAATTTTAGTTGTAAAATATTGGAAAACGAGTTTTATGATTTTATTCTCATTCTACGAAAAAAGATGTGAAAAGAGGTTCTAAACTCGTCCCATCTATGGAATCCCGTAAGGTTCTTCAATGAATCAAAAAACATGTTCTTTAATGTGGTTAGAAAACAATTTTAAGATTTTTTAAGGAACCAATTTTTAAGGTTCCATTTATCGAGGGTTTAATAAAAAAAGACAAAAAAGTTCGTTTTTTTTAAGTAGCATTTTTTTTTGTTAGAGTGTATTTTGTGACATAGTTACCTGTGACACTAGGTGTGTGGTACCTGGTTTGGTATCAAGGACTAGCTCCGTGGTGCAAAAAGAATGCGTATCTATGGCGTTATATAGATTCAAGGGAGTAAGAGTTGCCTAGAACGTAGTATCAAATAGCCCAGCCGACCGTTTCTAAAGCAATGGGCTGTTCATTTCCACGTGAAGGATGTAGGCAACAGTTTCATTGGGGAGTTGGCTTGAAGGGAAGAATATCCCATTTTGGGTGTATACATAATTACAATATAAACTCATGCCCTTTTTTTAACAATTCTCTGTATTAGCCCCCTTGGAATCGGACACCACTCGGAAGATTTGGGTAGTCTTACACAGTTAAAAGTGTTGATTTCAAATTGAAGAGCTCAAAACATAACCAGTCTTTATCCACACACTTCTATCCCTTCCAACAATTACAACATACCTGAGTGCTAGCGTGTTCCAACAAGGACACATTTCCGGCACAGGACGGCGTTCTGTTGATAACACTGTGTACAGTGCCGCCATAAGGCACTCCAAAAGCTCGTTTATGGAAGACAACGACTAGTTGACGTTATTAGGAAATTCTTGGGATACTTCAGGAGCAAACATCTGCACATCAAAGTGATTAATATCATCAGCTTGTAGAAAAAGGCACTATAGAGACAAAAGAAAGAAAAGGAAGAAAAAGATGTATCATTTGAATGTCCATACTTTTTGTTGTGAGCTTTTAAAGGTGCATTTCATGATTCTTGCACCTGGTTTATGTTTTACTAGATATCCTTCAGAAAAGCTTATTCTCAAAATGTCAGTTAAACGGATGATGGACCCAATTTTAAGTAATAAAGTTTCATCTTATAGAATGCTTTTACCCCAAAACTCCAACTGTAAAGTCTCGCGCGAATATTTCAATCGTTTGATGTGGAGCTAAAAAACGTGATTGTGTAAGCCCCATAGATACTGTCGTAAATTACTATTGGTCGACCAAATGGGGCTATTTTGCGCTCATAACATCCAAGCCAAATCTCATTTAGCCCTAAGATTTCACGGGTAAATGAGCAAAAATAATAGCTTTCTTCAGATACAACATTTTGACGGACTCCCGGTAAAATCTGGAGTTCTGGGGACGAGGTTATAACGCTCGGGTCATGGTTCCTTCAATTCTGGTCGTGTGTTGTACGGTTATGGGGCAAGGGTTGTATCACAGTGTCCCACAGACCATGTAATGTATTTCTCTCCGTTTACGGGACAGAAATTACAAAATGCGAATTTCGTACAGATAATGATCAAATTTGCACGTCAGATTGGCGATACTATACTATACTTATGGCAACGGTTCAGATGATACCACACCCTCCGGTATGACGATCCATTTCTGAACCTGCCCGCGTGAGCCGGATTGTGCTCAAAGATATTCGTAATGCTTCATATAGCAATGTAAACTTTACTCTCAGGGGGCGGACTACAAGGCAGGAGTCTCAAGGTATACGCCTGCTGAATTTGGAGCATGAGTGATGAGGACTACAACAGATGTACTAGACATATTAAAGATCAAGATGTGAGTAACAAGTCCAAACCGTGAGTTTTTTATGAGACAAACGTGAGTGAGTAGGCAAATTTATAGCGCTGGTCGTGCAAAAAAAAATAAATGGGCGAATTACGTTTTTGATGAAATACGTTCGAATACTTTTGCAAAGGGCTGAACACCTTAAAACGTTGCAAAAATGTCTCTGGGGTGGATTCGAAAACTCGTATCAAGAACAAGAGGGTCCAATACGAGTGAGCGTCATGGGCCCATAGCACTCCGTGAGTAAAATGCATACCGCGCAATCAGTTGTTTCATCGGGGTCACTCTTTATTTCTGTTACAGTCTATGAAAACAAACGGGTCTGGGACACCTGCAGTGAGGAAACAGCAACATTTCGGCATTCACTCCATGAAAACGCGAAGTGAGACAAGATGATTTGATCAAAAGACCATTGCCAGAAAAATTCATCAGTTTCTGCCATCGCATCTGTGACTAAAGATTGATGCAGAGTCAGACTATTTTTCTGACTTTAGATAAATTGTACACGTGGTGATAGAACATTTATTTAAACACTGTGAGGTGCTGGATACAAATGTAGAAGGGGATGGAAACAACTCTTTGAAAATAGAGCAAAAAACAAAATCGTCAATACATAAAAATAGATATATCTCTCTTGAAAATACTAATATAGCGCTTTGTCACCGTAAAACAATCTCAAAGCGCTGTGTGTATTATTATATGCTGACCATCAGGAAATCGTCATATCATTCACGAGGACGGCAAGCTGGCAAGCGTACAATCCTATCAGCCCTTAGATTGTAATAGTCCCTTAACAGCTCCCCAGTTGCGCTTGGGTCAACGAGGTAATCTTGCCAGGGACAACAAAAACGTTGATACAGGCGGGGATCAAACTCAATGTGCTTCAGATCATGACACCATAAGTTGGATGCAGGTGATCCTGAAAGTAGGCTGGCGTTTTACAATTGGCTAAGCAACAGACCACGCCACTATGAGTTCAGGCATGCTCATCTACCCAGGAATTCCATTCAGTAGCCCAGATGGGACCGGTTAATAATAGCTGTGTATGCACTTTCTGGTTATCATAAATCATCTATTTGCCCAGTGTATTGCTCACACACTGGTGATGAAAGCTATTGAACTGCGCCATGGGATATGAGATTTCATTAGGCTTCATAGTGACGGCGCGCGTTTGAGAAGAATTGTTGTGTGATGAGTCGATTTTCCAATTGACTGGCTCAGTGAACTCTCAATATGAGAGTCTACGCCAAAAGGGAACCATCCCAATGATTTTGTCTACGACACAGACCTAATGAGTCGCCAGAAAAGTTACGTTGGGACCTTTTATTTATTGAAATTTGAATGGTGCCGGTATCTCAATATCTTCTAAATATTTGGAACGAGAGTTGCCGGCGCATTTTTCAGCAGGCAAAAGAAATAGAACAATTCGTCGTGCCTGGTTCAAGACGGTGCACCAGCACACTGTCTGTAATGGTAGAAAACGCCTTCAGGAACTCTTTCCAATTCGGATCATGGATAAGGGCGTGCGGTGGACTGGAAAAGGCCCCTCGCGTCCCGGATCTAACTCCGCTAATTTTTTGACTATGGGGTGATGTAAAAGGTAGAGTTTACAATGCAGTGTCCCCCAGAACATTACCAGCAGAACACAGCGACGTATAAACGATGCATTTACCGCAAGTAGGAGGAAGAGAACGCGGTTGTTTGTAACATCAAGAGTTGTTCAAATACTTGAACACCAAGGCGACAAGTCCATCGCACACAAGGACCTCTACACATGGTAGGAGGGGTCTGAATCGACGAGTGTCACACACAGAAAGTGCGTTTTACTATACATGCATACATCTTGTCAAACAATAGAACATCTGTGTGGATGGAATATGTGAACCAGCAGGTGTATGAATTGTTTCCGCCATATTGTATAGGTAAAAGAGCAACTTCATGGTGTGACACTCGGCGACCCATTAGCTCTCAGACCCGCTATCCATTGGTAGAGGTCAGTGATCGCAATCAGGGAGGACCTGTGGAAGATGGAAACTACGGTAAGACCGTTTTAAGATATTATTGACTTTTTGAGTTGCAATTGTGTTTTCAACCATGGTAAGAAAAATTATGGCTCCGTGGTCAAGTCTGTTTTTGCTGACTTAGGTCAGTGGACCATATCTTGAGAACCACTCAACAAAACTGAACAAAAACAAAATGTAAGGTAAGATGATATATTACCCATTCTTTATGATAAAATAAAATCCACGATACAAATTACAGAAAGTGGAAAAAGCTTCACTTTCCCTTTGGGGTAAAGTTTTTATTGGGGTCACCCTGTATAGATAGAGAAAAGTGAAAAACGTGTCATTTTCGTTATTGACCTTTTTCACTTTTCTTCACCGCATAATCCAGGTCGTTTTGACAATTTTAAGAGGGAATATAAAGGA
>JAMKCH010036940.1:0-29403 GCA_023653785.1 Ophioderma brevispina
TGTATGATGTTGATTGTTGTTATTGCGTCTTTGGCGTCTAAGGTCAGAAATACCTTTCAAACTACTAATAAATGAGCCTTGGGCACAAGTGCTCTTAATTTTTATATATTAGATAAACATATTTTAATGATTTTGTAATTGTTCAAGAATTTGTATGGCCAAAACATTAAACATAAATCAAAATTACACAAAGTACACACAATATAAATGAGAATTAATGTTCAAAAGAGGCGGGCAGTTCAACGATGTATGTCCTCTCAGCGAAGAATCCAAAATGACAGGCGCACAAGTTCATACAAAAACTCAGGTAATAATTCCAAGGGAATCTTCTCAGTCTGAAGGTATCTTGTACCAGCAGTCAAGACGACCGGGCTTTCCCTCGACGACAAGATGGTCCACAAATAAAATCCAGGTATATACCAACATCAGTCTGCCGCTAATTGTCTAATTGTCCTCATTTAGGACCAAACTGGAATCCAGGTTTTGATTCCAAAACTGAAGCTCTTTGGCTTAAAAGAGACAGCAGACATTTAGTGTCAAAGACTCCGGCTGCATCATCCAAAATATAATCCTGGGGGGGACCAAGATGTAGAACTCAAACTACCATTATTGTAGAGAAAAACTAGCGATAATTATACTGTATAGCTCCAGAGCTCAGTCAAGAGTCCTGATTACAACTGCTCGCCGCAGTCCTTCAGTCACAACTGCTATTTATCTTCACAAAGCTAGATTTCCTTTCTCACAATAAACATTACATCACCCTCATGCATAAACATAAACCCTTACACTCGCTGACCAATCGGAATCATCACCCGAATTACATTACTTCATATATATAACTCTATGGTGGAATTCCCAGATGTGCAATGTTCTGATCTCAAAAAAACATAACAAGTTTGCCCTCGTTCTAAGTTTAATAACCTGGGGAATTCCCCACTTCCCCTATGTGCAATCTAAACAAGGTGCACACTTTGCAAAAACAAACTAGGGTATTCCCTTTCTCTCCTTTTTACAGTAAAACAAAAGTACATTTCCGTGAGAAAGAACTCTTTTCTCAGATTAAATAGAGAAAATAATACTTTTGAGAGTTAATCAGAAAAATGGAGGCTATATTACAATGTCGTCTGCAAATAGCGAACTTGGAGGAATAATTACTGGTTTTTTTTTGTTTTGTTTTTGTTTTATTGTGAATCCATAAAATAGTACAAAATATCAAACAACCATAAAATTTGTTGAAGCTTATTGAATTGGAATATTTTAAAAAAAAAAAAACGGGAGAGAGAGAGGAGAGAGAAATGAGATCAAATCCTATCCATTCATGCAGAGGTATGGCGGCCAGAGACTCGTCCACATATAGCAACTACACAGCCCAGAATTACCACATCAATTAACACGGAGCCAAACCATAAACAAAATCGGTGTTGAACCAGATCCCGTCCCCACCTCCAACATATTTAAGAAAAGAAAACAAACAAACTTGACATTGAGGTGAATAACGCTTTTTAACGGTTTTGAAACACAAAAAGTCGGACCTTCTCATCAAGATCTTGACTCCCTGCGACAAATCAACGGCGACGTCAAAACCTGAGATTGCTTGGCCGCCCTCCCCTGCCATTTCAGAGAAAAATATACCATTATATTCAAAAGATCGATTGCATTGCTTAATAAGTTGTAACAGTAATTCCATTTCTTATTAAACTCTTTTCTATTGCATTGATTCCTAAAGGCGATATCTTTTCAATCTCCAATATCTGGTGTTCTTCAACATATCTTAATAAACCATTTAAACGGGGAAAAGCATTTTGGTATTGCAGGTGAATATGAACTACATTTTTGCCAAAATAAATAAAATAACATTGGTTGTTAGCTCAGTCAGTCCTATAGAAATCTCTCTTGGAATTTCCTATTTCCGAGTTTTTATTTCATAACATCGCTACACAGAATGGAATTAATGCAAACTCCAAAAAAGATGCCACAAAGTTCCGGCCGGTTCAATGTTAGCAAAAATTACACAAGTTTGTTTCAGATATATTCATATAGCAAATAGCAAATTGTTCACGGAAGGCAGACGATTGATATATTTAAATGAAAGAACCAAGTTTGTTATAGAGTACATTTAAATGGAAGTTGAAATGAATTTTGGCAATAAACTGCGTTCCCTTAGCTCTTTTAACCACTTTTCCTCCGTTTTGGAGGTCTAAAGATTTTGGAAATACATTCTTTGAATTTCTTTGCATAGTTTCTCCTTTTTAACATTTTCATTCAGAGTAGCTGTTGGTTGGTTAGATATATCATTCTGCTCATTTTCTTGAGAAGTTATGGAGTGAAAGATTTGGTTTTGGAAATGCATATAATAAGCCCAAAAAGTCAAAAAGTTACCCTTAGATAACTTAAATTTCTCAACACAAATTCTCGGTAGGTACAGCAATTGACCCATTATCCTTCACCATATAGGAATATATTGTCATCCTTTTTCGAACCATGACTTAAAGGAAAACAATTTCATCATTAATTATGATTTTAGATATTATTCAAGATATTTGGTTAAAACTTTTGGGTTTTTGATCATAAGGGAGTGACACCATTAGTGAACAACATTTCTAATAAAAGAGTTTTCTATAGAAGATATACTTTTTTCTGAGGAGGGATTTATATTGCATTTCCAGATCAGATTTCTATCGAAACGCTGCAATATGATATAAAAAAACAGTTTCCATTTCCCCTGATTGTTAGTGCTCAAAACAACCGTTTGGTCCATGTAATCTTTAGACCTTTCATAATTGAGGAAAGGAAATATGTGGCAATCGTAAACCACCCTCGGAGTAATGCCAATCTCATAGTTTTTATGTTTACTTTGTCAGGCTTTCCGGACCATACAAACCTGTACAAAATCGAATTCAGACCATTAATGAAACTATCATGGGGTCCGGGCAAAACTGAAAGAAAAAAAAATTAGCTGGTGTGGATAGAGCCAACGAATTTAATTATGATAATTTTCCAAGAGGGGTTAAGTCTCTACAGGACCAAATTCGCATAGATTTTTTATATTTTGTAAGTTTAAGCAGATATTCAGTTCCAAAAAATGTTGTTGGTTTCATTTGTAAACACAAAAAAAGGGACGCATAATAACCTTACCGGGCCGTTGGCATATGACATACCAGATTGGCTAATGTCCGGAGGGTTTATACGAAAAGTCCCAAGAGCCATGAGTGGGGCAATGTCTACCGTTTACTTTTAAAACCAGAAAGGAAAATACCTTAAACTTATTAAAAATTATAATCACTCGAGTGTGTAAGTGAGGATACGTTCTTAAGAAATAAAGTGTCTCATCGCATAAGAATTTATAGTCTAGTAACCTTATTAATTGTAATACCAGTAATACTGCTATCGGATTTTCTAGCAAGGTTTAATATTTCTGCACAGAGTATAAATAGATACGGGTCCCCTTAAGGACAGCCTTGTTTTAAACCACGGTAGACGTTAAAAATTCTGATGCATTACCGTTATTTACGACGCATGCTTTGTTTCCTTGGTAACAAGTTTTAACCACACTGGATAAGGTCTTTACCAAAATTAAAATACTTCAAAGTTTTGAAACTGAATGGCCATTCTAAAGTATCGAAAGCCTTTTCAAAGTAGATCATAGCCAAAATCCGGGTTATCATTTGATTTAAATTTCGCTACATCAGTGCTAAAGCTATGTTTAACCTATATATCGACCTTTCATGAATCCGGTTTGATATTCACTAATAATCCTAGGGAAACATTCTTATTCGTGAAAGCAATGCTTTCGTAATGGATTTTGTAAGTCTGTGTTCAAAAAGTGATATTGGCAGCCAGTTTCTGTAGTTTATTGGATTTGCTCTTCTTTGGAAATAAGGTATAATACCCTTTGCTGATCCATTGAGAGCGTTCCTTGTTGAAACGAATAATTAATAGTTCATCGACAAGGAGTCTGACCAGATCGGAAAGAAAAATTTGTAACATTCTGCAGGCCAATCCATATGTACCTGGACTTTTATTATTGGCCATCGTTTCAAAGCCGCTACATCCTAACCATTCATACAACGTTATTAAACCTTACAATGTTCTTTTGGTCAGAATAAGCTTGGGGCACCCGACGTTCAATGGAAAAGGGTGTATTCATTTATATTAAAAGGTTGGCGGGTTAGATGATGTATAATAAAGTTTGGAGTAAAAGTTTTTTCTTCGTTGAAAATTTTTTGGGTCGTTAAAATAGTTCGTCATCATCTTTTTCTAAGTATTTATACAGACTGCTTTTGACTTTACGTTTTTTATTCACAAAATAACGGGAATTCTTTTCGTCAAATTCTGTTACGTTGCGCGTGATCTATTATACATCCTTTCGTTTTCAGAGTGGAGTAATATTTTCAAGTTTTGGGTTTTGCTGAACTCTGTTATTTAATCAGCTAGTTCATTAGTAGGGTCTTTCGCATATTTAGTTTCCAGAACAATTAATCGTTGTAGATGTTTCTTTTTTCCTTTTTTCGTTCCCTTGAAATTTTAAGCAAGCGAAGGTATAGACCACAGAACACGAACTGGACATTTTAGAAACCCATAGCATATAGGAGCATATTATTAATTATTATTTGTTTAGTTTCATGTATACTATCTTTAATTATATTGGCAGATTGGTTCTTTCAGCGAGAGGTATTAAATTTCCAAAAACCGGGACCACGCGGTGGTTTGAGCGATTTTGAGATTTATGCGGAGGTGATCAGAATTGTATTTTTTTTTTTTTTTTATCCCGGCAGAATATCCGTGATCAACCTGCAGAAGAAAATGAGATGATATCAGAAAAAAAGTCTATGTCGACATGAAGGGAGGCACGATGAGAACGCATGATAAATTGACTGACATAGGATGAGTTTTTCTCAGATATCGAAACAAAGTTTGTCCATTATGTTCTTAAACACACTTTGGGACTTTAAATGTGAAACTTTCTACCAACTTTCTTTTATCTTTGTAATATCCATAAACCAAATTAAAAAAGTCACCGCATTCACTAAAATAAAGATTCGCACCCAAAAGTCTATTTTTTTTTCTCAAGCGTCTCAAAAAAAAGAGGATTGTCAGAGTTAGGTCCGTTAGTAGATTTATAAAAGAATTTCAATATGAGAAAACATAACTTTTGAGAGTTTACTCAGAAAAATGGAGGCGATATAACAACCTCCCCACAGGAAAATTTGAATGGAAATGAAGTTTTCCAAAATCTGTCTTTATACACTTAACCATTTTGGGTAATTTACATACAGTTACACAGTGCAAATTTTACACTTTATTAGAAACGTTCTTGCATTGCTGCCTTCAGTCAATATTACATAAAGTTGAATACTAAATTTCTGAACAAAAATTAGGTCAGCTCTGGACCCGGGCTCTGCACAAGAGATTTTTCTTGTCCTTTGATATGTCTTATGTCCGATGGTAGTATTGCTAGAGTTAAACTCCACTGACAAGTCTCTGATTTCTGTTTTCATTTTGGGGATGAAAGTCAACGTGATTGTGAGCCGTGAACAGGAAACTGGGGTGTATGTGGTACTACAAGAAATTCAAAATTTGCAATGACAATAGCAATGCAAGACATTTCTTTCTTCACATGTTGAGTAGTTTTTCTGATTTTTGTTCAACTTCTGTGAGAAATAACATACAGGATGATCTTATATTTTATCTGCTTGCATGCGAGGACTCCACCCAAAAGCCTACATACTGGCATCAACTGCCAACTTGAATTGTTCCTGAAAGTCTGGTGCAATCACAACTGGCGGCATTATCAAAATAGATTTGATTTTCTCAAAACGCTTTTTGGCATTGCATCTGACCAGACAAAATTTGCATTTTTCTATCAGAAGGTTGGTCAGCGACACGCAATTTCTGCGAAATTTGGCCAGTATTTCGTAATACACGAACCATACCTAAGAATCTCAGGAGATACTACTTTTGCTTTGGGGTGTGGGGAATTTCTCAATTGCTTCAACTTTTGCAGTGATCGGCCTAATTTGCCCTTGGTCCTACACATGCCTAAGTATGCATGGACATTTGCATGGCAAAATTCCTTTTCACCAGGATTCACAGTAAACCATGCCTGAGTAAATTTCTCAACAAAGTGATGGAGGCTGCCTCTGTGTTCTTCCCAGGTTTCACTGTAACAAGGAGATCCTTCGACATAGGCTTCACACAATTTCTATGTCTGCAAACTACTCTGTCACAACTCTGAAATGTTCGGCAAGAATTTTTTAGACCAAAGCATTTCTTTGTATGGGTATGGGCCTCAGGCGTCGTTACAAAAGGCTTGAAATTTCTTGGCACGGTCAGTGAGGGGGAACTTGCCAATACCCTTCAACAAATTCAATTTTGCTAACAAAATTTGGCATTTTCCAACTCTATCTATGCAAATCATCACCGTGGGATCGGATTATGAGTCGGTTTTGGAAAAGAGGTTGACTTCTTTTCGAAAATCTGGACCCCAAAACGGAATGAACATTCAGGTTTGGGAACCAGAATACTGGGGAACTCATTCACTAATTGCTTTGCTCTTACGATCCCAATTGTCTAAAACTGTTATTCAACCTTCATTCTGATATGTTTGGCAACACTTGATTGGATTCACTCTATAAGGATTGTCTTGACAGGCGGGAGTGCCCCTAATCATGTCATGGGGTTTATGACATGTTGTCTTTCACTGGGGTTAAATAAGGAAAGATGTTTTCCCAATCATGAATTAACTCTTTTTTTTTTTTGTTTTTTGTTACAATTAACCTTGTTGACTTTGTTGGAGGTGACCTAATGTATTCGTCTAAATTGGCAAGTATGTCAGAATTTGCAATTGACACCATCTTTCATTTTCTGTGTTTACAGTGCTGTTTGTTAAAAAATTTAAACTCTGGAGTCAACCATTTGTACACACCCTCAAACTCTAGGATGACATTACAACATGCAGGCTTATGTCACATCTCTTTCCATTACTCTTTGAGCATATTTATGTGGACAATAATTGTCGGGTACTTTACCGCTACCTGGTGTTGTGAGTCACATAAGCAAAAGGTCTCCCCACTTTGGTAGTTCTCATTCTCATTTGGTCCAGATTATTGGCTTGAAAAGGCATGCCATTGGGCTTGGAAAAAGTGCCGGAACTTTGTCACCCGGCCGGAATACTCTGCTCCTGGCAACTTTGTCATACCACGTTTTCATTTTGGCCTGGGTACAGTTTGACGATGTTTGCTTGGCAATTTGTGGCTCTTGGAGCTGTGCTGCACATTGAGACAATGAGTCTAACCTAAGTCCACATCAGGTATTTCACACACCATTTTTCAGTAGTTCAAGTCCCTAAACTTTGTGCAAACACCAATCAAATTGGGACTGAAATCCAATGACTCTTGGTACAGGCCTCCCCGGGTACCGCAAATACCAGGAGATGAACTCCATCATCCCAATCCTTCCAAATTCAAAACATAGGGTTTTGATCATTGTTTCAACATGGTTGGTGGTAACTTTCTAGGGCCCCCTGGATTCTGGGTGGTATGCAGAAGAAACGGTAACTGGGAAGGAAGGGGAAATTACCACAGGTCCATAACTTGTGGGAAGGTTGGAATAAACCTGGACATGAAATTGATCCTTATCAGACTGAAGTGATTTTGGAAGGCATACGAAGGTGAAAAAACTTTGTTAGAGCTTTCACTTTTTACTCTGTGCCCTAATATTCTTAAGGGTTATAGCCTCAGGGAATCGTGGAAGCACCACTGATGGTCAGTAATAAAACGAGTTTCCTTGACTTGGTCTTTGGAATGAGTGGTCCTACGCAATGATATTAAAAACCTACTAAATGCTCATCAAATGCTGGTTGGTATTGGTTGCCAAAAGGGGCGCCGTGAGGAAATAATTTCTGATGGGGGCTCTTTCGCTGCCACCATTGACATGTGTGGGGAAAAGTCTTACAAATTACTCAGACAACATTCTTCTGTGGTGTAGGCCACCAAAATACCTCCTCTAATTCTTTCCCATGTGTTTTTCTCAACACTAAGTGTCTGCCATTGGACTATCATGGGGGGCTATGCCTATCACGTCCCTATGGTATACCTTTGCACTACAATTTGATGCACAACCTTCCATTTCCTTCATCTACAAGTGCATCGCGTGGCGCCCATTTCTCATTTTTTGAGGACAACCATTTTGCTTGTAGAAACAAGGAATTGCTCGGCTTCCTGTTGCGACAATGCACTCTCACCTACTTTCCTAAGTGCTGGGTCGTTGTGCTGCTTATTTACCAGCTCTGCTCATGGCTTTGAACAGGGTTTTGCTCCTTTACAAGTCACGCCTCATAACTCTATCAGCTAGCGGCTGGATTTGCAGTGTTACCAAGGCTTTCACTTTGTTTGTCCTTCAGGGGCTGGATTTTCACTAACAAGGAATTTAGTCTCCCCTTGAAGAGGAATTTTGATGACTCCAAAATTTCTCTAACGTTGAGAGGAAAAAGTATTCCTCTAAATTTGGACAAGTCATCTAACGCTTTCCTATAGTCTATGAGTATTGTTGGACTCTCGCCTGCTCACCGTGTTTTCCTGTGAGCCTTTTCTGTTCATTTGGAACATAGTTATGCAAATTGCGGGAAAATTTCTTGTTTCCTCCATAAAATTTATCCACTTGTACAGGGCCACCTGGGAACTATTGAATCTGGGAGTATTTTTACCCCGCCCAAATTCATTCCATAAACCCACATGGATACCCTTTAAATGGGGAGTTCTTGGTCTTCTAAAAAACCAACTGTGACAGTCCGAAGAAAACAAGTCTTGATTTCATTTTTTGTAGAGGGACACTAATACCATCCATACCTATTCCCTGGAATCAATGCCACAGGTCCCTGGTGGAACTCTCAAATCAAATGGAGTGCATTTCAATATCTACTTGCCGCGCAGGCGCAGCACGTGTCCCCGCATGATTCTATGGGTTTTGGATCTAAACGATACTGAAAGTGGACCAAATCCATCCCAAAAAACAAAAGGCTTAAGTAGCTTACTTTTCGGTGTCAACTCCATTTTGTGGATTTTTGTTTCTGAACAGGAAGATGAAACTTTTGGCACCTCAAAAGTAATGGCCACCTATTGGGTTTTTTTTGACCTCACTTGGTTTCGGTCCATTTTGGTGGATAGCCATGTATCTCCCAAACACCTTCGTGAACTTGTAGTCCTGGCTTTTTACAGTGATGGAAGTGAACGTGATTTGGGCCATCCCATGCTTTTGATTAGACCTTACTTCTCAACTTCCCTTTTCATTGGAAAAACCTGATGGGATTTCCCTTCCTGAGTGCTTACCATGCGGACGCTTTGTTAAGAAAAAAAAACCCGGATTATTGTTGTATGTGTGGGAAACCTAGGTAATTCTTGGCTCTGCTACTTATATGCACTAATTTGTGTGTCAATGAATAATCGTCGGCCTTTACGGCTGTCTCACGCAAACTGTCAATTTTGTTCATCAGATGTGTTTTGGTATCTGGATGTCGGGACACTGTTGAAACTCTCAAAACCAAACATTAACTCCCTAAATTTTGCCCGACTTCTTTGTGAGAGAAGCCAGCGATCAAACATTGTTCTGACACGGGCAAAAAATTCAACAGGGGGTCTGGTTCATCTTTTCTGACAAAGGACCTGAATTTTTTTTATCTTGCCTCTGGGCACCAATTCAGTGTTTGAGCAATGCCTTATTAACCTCGCTCATACTCACTACAATCTGTCAATGAAATGGCCCGAATATATTTCCGGGCTTTACCATGGAAACACTGACTGTAGCAACAAGGTCCAAGACTCCCTTGGGCATTTCAAGCTATAAGCTATTGGCAATTTTGAAAGTGTTAAAAAAATTTTTTTGGTGTAAGAAAGTATTGTTTACTTCTTGTTCCTGTGAAATTTTTGGGAACCAGGCGAAATTTTTTAGCCGCATAAAAACCAGAGGGCTTGGAAGAGTTCGATGAGCTAGCCTGTTGTTTAAACTTTTCTAACTCAAACGGAGCGTTCAACTCTTTATTGTTTCATCTCATTTCAAAGTTTCCTTCCAATTTCTTTTTTACTTCTCAATTGCAATTGTCTCTTTTGTGGATCTCTTTTTGCATTTTATTTCCCAATTCTTTTACGTACTGTTTGCAATTTGCAATTTTCTTCTCTAATTCAATTTGCTTTTCTTTTGTTTTGTTCCAATTCTTTTGTTTTGTGTTTTTCCATTTCATCTTGGTTTTCAATTTTCTATTTCTAATTCCTTTTGAATTTCAGTTTATTTTAAACTGATGCATCCACCTTTGCCCTGTTTCCGAATTTCTTCTATCATCCAAATATGAAACTCGATCCCCAACATCTTCTGACAAACTTTTCAATTCAAAAATTATTCTTGCATGGACTTGCTTTTGAATAGAATGTTTTGCCCCTCAAGTCCTAAATGCTTGCTGTTTCATTAACTCAGGCGTTCTCAGCTCATCAAACTTCTCCCCAGTTATTTGCCCTATGACAACTTTCTGGGACAAACTCCATTGTGATTTGTGTTGTACTCTACAAAAAAAACACAAGATTACTAAAAACTGGAACAACCAAACTAACATTGGTTAGTACAGTTGTACTACACCCAAAAATTTTGTATGCCCAACAAATGTGGCACAATTGTTAACAATATAAAACACTTTTTTAGGTGTTGTAAAATCTGAAACAATAAGGCTCAAATTCTATCTCAATTTCAATTTCCCGGGACGAGCCCAATCGTTATGACGTCGTGTAGGCGTCAAAGGTCAAAAATTTACATTTCACACCGAATTAACGGAGCCTTGTGCACAAGATTTTCTTACTTTTAATATCATATAAAGATTTGAATGATTGTAATGGTTCAAGAAGTTGGTATGTCCCAAAACATTACATAATCAAAAATTAACAAGTACCCAACATTTATATAATGAGAATTAGGTTTCAAAAAGAGGCGGTGGCAGTTTAACGATGTATTGTCCTCTCAAGCGGCGAAGTACTCCAAAAATGACAGCTCCAGTTCAGACAAAACACTCAGCTAATATTCCAAGGGGAAAATCTTCTCAGTCTGAAGGTAAATTGTCCAGTAGTTCAAGGGACGACGGGGCTTTTCCCTCGACGCAAATGGTCCAACAATAATAAATCCAGGTTTAATATACCACCATCAGTGTGTCGCTATGTCCTCATATGGACCACAAAACTGGAATCCCCTTTTTATCCAAAAACGAAGCTCTTTGGCTTAAAAGGACGACAGCCAGGAACAATTTGCTATCAAGCTTCCGCGTGATCCAATATTTAAATCTGGCAACTAGATGTAGAACGTCAAACTTACAATTGTAGAGAAAAACTATAGCTAGAATTATACTGTATAGCTCCAGAGCTAGTCCAGCTCCTGATTTCAACTGGTGGCCTCGTCCTTCAGTCACAAATACTATTTATCTTCACAACAGCTAGATTTCCCTTTCTACCAATATAAGACATCACCATATGCATAAACATAAACCTTACACGAGCGACCAATCGGAATTCATCACCCGCATTACTAAGAACTTCATAGAATAACTCGATGGGGGAATGCCTAAGATCTGGCAATGTTCTGATCAACAAGTTGACTTCAAGTTCTAAGTTAATTAACCCTTGGGGAAAATTTACCCCACTTCCCCCTATCCGGCAATCTTAACCAGGTTTTTGCACTTTGCAAAAACAAACTAGGGGTAATTTCCCCTTTCTCTATTTTTACAGTAGTAAACAAAAGTTTACATTTCCGGTGAGAAATCTTCTCAACTACAAATAGAGAAAAGAAAAACATATCTTTTGAGAGGTTTAATCAGGAAAAATGGAGGATATAATAAACCTGTTGTAGGCAAATAGCAGAACCTTGGATGGATAGATCACTGGTAAAATCGTGAAATAATAATCCAGTGGTTGTTCCAAAATAAGGTGCATGGGCCATTCCAGATAAGAACAAAGCAAAACTTGGGATGGCTATTTGCCAACCAAAAAACACCTGTTGTGTTCTACAGATAGGATATTTTCGGACCCAATTTGCGATTTGGACCGGGACCATTAATCATGATTAATGTGGGGGCTTATCAGGTTTTGGTGATCTTAATACATGATAGCCCATGGCGGGGACAAAGTTATACTGGTCCAAAGTTTTTAGCACATATCCATGCGGTTTGATTTCAAAATCAGATGAGGCCAGTTCCCTGTTATCTTTTTTCTTCTTGGTTCTGAACCATTGCTGGTTATCACAAAGAATGTGATTAGCCTCAGCGACTTCATAATGTGGCTTGAGATGATTTGCTCGAGATCTTACCCGTACAAACTGCAGAGACACTTGATCGATAGTTTGCGGACGCTTAAGCAAAAAACTATACCCTTTTAAAAATACTGGAGTAGGTAAACATTATTGGGCCAGTCTTCCACAGTGATTGAAACTTCCGTGCACGAACAAAATAGCGGAAATATAAAGTGAGATATCTCCAGGACAGTTGACTACAGGATCCGTGGAAAACACCCCTTTTCAAAGGGGGGAAAAGAATCGCGCCGCGCCGCCGGGTGTATGAGTTACAACGAAATTGGGGCTTTATCCGTTTGAAAACATGGTTCCAAAAAAACGGATCTGCACTTTCGACCGGTTTCGCAGCAACTTCTTCGGCTGTAAGCTGTAAAGGGAAAACACAATGATTATGAAAAAAAATATTCAGACATAAGAATTACGACCCTTACTTAACTCACTTCCCCAACTTTGAAAAAAAACAATTTGAATGTTTACATTCTGCAAAAAAAAAGAAAAAAAACCCGCATGTTCGTGTAGTTCGTGGCAATTTCGCCAAAGAAAAAATCATAGGTCTTGACATTTCTGCATGGGCAGAAGTCCGTGTTACGCATGTTTTTGACAAAATCAAAAGCATTCAGGGATTGCGATTCATCATTGTACTCAGGTTGTAGTAAGATATTTATCTAACAATTATAGCTTACTCTCATTTTTTGTGTAATATTGTAAAACACACCATATTGTTTATCAGAAATTTTGTGAAAGTGATTTTCGTAAGGGTCCATTCCATTTATATGTATTAATACTTTGTTCATGCCATGTGTCTCACGGAGGGGTCCCAATTGGTCCATGGGTTTGCAGCATTTTCCAGTTTTGGAAATGTTTTTTTTAAATCAACCTGCATTGATCAATAACCAAGAAATGTGGGTCATACTAGAGGGAAGACGAACCTGGGTTCAACATATCGTTCATGTCCACAATCTAAGCTTTGGACACCGTTGGGTAGTTTGGGACCTTCTAGAATCAATACAAGGTAGCTAGTTGTGTCTCAAATTGTGGTTACCACGGTTAAAAAACCAATCTGTTTCACAATAGGGGCCAATTTAAGTTTGACATAGAGGGTCCATACTAACTACCAAAGATGTCAAACCTTATAATGTAGGCGGACATGACCGAACTCCTTAAATAAGGACCCTATGATATTCTGCTCCTGTTCGATACGGACTTTTCTCTAGGTCTGGTAAGTGGCCAGGATCTTCTGTAGTAAAGACACTAGCGAATTGTATCAGCCACACCATTGTCTTCCTTAGACCCGTTATGTAATTCCATGCAGAAAATCTTTGGGTTGTCACGAATAGCAGTGTCTAAGCTTTGTTTGATGTATTGAATCCCTGACGAACGCAGACAGTGTGCACTTCCTTCCCCTTTATGTTATCCTAGTCCCCTTTCTTGTTGGAAGCTTTATCAATATAGTATAACCATTTTACGACACAGATAACGGAGAGATTTGCTGAACCATGGCAGGTTAAACGATGACATTTTATGCGGGACATATATATCCGTCAGGTCTAACACTTTCTGATGAAATATTTTCCATTGCTGCTCAATATCTTGCCCGGTTATATCTCTCTTATATTCGGGATAAAGGTCTTTAAGACACTGTGATATTGAATTTATGTCTGCCTTGTCCCCACGTACGAAGATTTTATGTCTCACTTTGGATCTGTATTGATGTCAACAGTAAGTATGAAGTGATTCGCCACACGCCCATTACCGAGATCCAATATGTTTTCAGCATTCCCCTGGATGCGAGTGGGTTCATTCACCATTTGTTCCTGTACAAACGTGCAAAGTTTTCAAAATCTGATGACGCTTGGAGGGTGTTCTAAGACATAATAATAAGACTAGTTAAGTCCTGCATCATCTTGCCCGCAAAGCTAGCAAAGATGTGATAGCTAAGCTGATGTGAGATGGTGTGTAATAATGAAGTGATTAGGACAAAGCCTGAATTGATAGGGACATTTGGGCTTAGCTTAATCCTTTTGTTACTGGAGGGATGGGGTGATGTGTGTTTTCCTTGGCTGGTGGATAAACAAGGTTTTTCATGTTACATTATTTAGATAAGTTTTTAACACATCACATGAAAGACCCCAAAGTATAATTAGCTGCCATTGCATTCAATGTGCTATTATGGGTAGGCATGATTAAAAATCCCATTTCGGGTTAAGCGCAGTCTTTAACCGTGTGGAAGTATAACATTATCAACACCCTCTAAGCGTATTCGATGATATAGTGCATGTTAAAATAAGACCGTAGCCAAGACTACTGGCCCACGCTAACTTTGGTAGGAGCCATTGATCACAACACAAAACTTCTGGCATAGCATAATTCGGAACAGGTGTAGCATAGCTAATTCGGAACAGGTGCATGAACCAAGGCTTGAACCAGTAACCAATTGCTACTAACGTGCACTACATCAGGGAATACAACATTATTGTGCAAAATTTCACCTCAATTTTGCAGATTTTGTGGAAAAGAATAGAATTGGAAGAGTGTTTTCAGTGGCCTTGTCTGAATAGTGTGTTTGTTGCAGAAAGGAATTTGGAATACGCACATTATCCATGCTTTTTGGTGCCTCAGACACGGTACTTGGGCATAAACATGTAACTCTAGTACTGGAATACACCTATTGTCCGTATGCATCTCTTTTTAAAGCGGACAAGATAGCTCAATCAGGTAAGCGCTCGACTCCAGTGTATGCTCATCCATGCTTATAGGCGTGCGTCGAGTCCTGTGAGATTCAGCTATCTTGTAATTTCCCTGGACAAGAAATTAACCGCTTATTTGTCCCGATTTACCCATGCGATATTTGGGAAGCTGGTCCCGGCTGCGATGGTTATCTCGATGTATGTTTGC
Source organism: Ophioderma brevispina (assembly GCA_023653785.1). Classification (NCBI taxonomy): domain Eukaryota; kingdom Metazoa; phylum Echinodermata; class Ophiuroidea; order Amphilepidida; family Ophiodermatidae; genus Ophioderma; species Ophioderma brevispina. Next base: position 15,211 of record JAMKCH010036940.1, read on the forward strand.
TGATAAGGGAAAGCGCTGATCCCGATCTGCTGCATCCCTTGAAATGATGCGAAATGGTTATGGTATGGTTGGGCCACAGTGATCAGCGACCATTTGTAAAAGCGCTTAGAGGTCAATAGCATAAGGCGCTATATAAATCTCTGCTATTATTTATTATTATTATTATTATATCTTGCGTCATTTCTCAGGAAGCTACTAATATATACTAAGTTCTGGGCTTATATCAATGCTGCTAGGAAAGATTCCCCTTAGATGTCTTTCAATGTTGATGATAATACCATTACTGATAATTTGGATAGTGCAAGTGCCTTTAATAATCATTTTCCCAGTAATTTTGGTGAAACTTGTGATCATCTGGATACTTCTCCCCTGTCTGACTCTCTGCCTTCCAATGGTGGTTCTTCTATTGACTTCACTGCTTTTTTCAGCTGATGAAGTTTTTGAGGTGCTTAGTGAACTTGACATTAATATCGCCCAGGTCCAGATGGTATCCTTCCTAAAAGGATCGTATTTCAAGTTTTCGTCCAGTATCATTGACATCTGTTGCTTCACGTATCATGAAATGTGTAGATGAGTACAATATTCTTGCTGACAATCAGCTTGGATTTAGAAAGGTCGAAATTGTAAACAGTTGTTATCCACATTCCTTTCACTTATCAGTGAAACTTTGTAATGGGCGGTGATGTAACTTAGCTGATGCAATATGCATTTGATAAGGTTAATCACAATCGCCTCCTTCGCAAACTTCAAACTTGTGGCATTAGGGGACCCGTCTCTCTCTCTCTCTCTCTCTCTCTCTCTTGGATCCAGATGTTCTTGTCAACAGAAAGCAAAGGGTTGGTACAAAGGTGAATTTTCACAATGGACTCAGGGGTGCCACAGGGTTCAGTGTAGGGTGCAATTTTTTTTGTCTGTAATATTAATAAGGACTTGTCATCTCCTCTCTTTCAATTTGCCGATGACCATACCTTAGTTTGGTCGATCAAAAACTCTTCCGATCATATTGATTTGCAGAAATATCTTAACAACTTTTACCTCATGACAATTGAAGAAGAACTCCCTCTTAATGCTTCTAAATGTGATGTATAGATCCAGTACATGTAATAGAGAAGTTTACTTCCTATAGGAGTAATTTTGCACACCGTTGATGATTTTAAAGGGCATTTTCGTGATCCACAACCTCGTCCCCCGACTTACCTAAAAGTTGAGATTTTCATATCAGCTGAACCGTTTGCCTTAGAAATCTACGTGTACCTAATCTTACGTGCAAATTCCGTCGTATCTGCAAGAATTCGCAATTTCGTATTTTCTGTCCGTAAACGGACAGAAATTACAACACAGTGCCTATGGGACCGTGGGAAACAAGCGATTGTTCATAACACAAAACCGCAAGATCGGGATCAGCTCAAACTTTGTGAATAAGCTTTTCTCAGGGATATCTAGTGAACAATGAATAAAACAGAAGGTGTTGAAGTCACGAAATGCACCTTTAAGCTGTTTGATACTATCTACTCTTAAGGTCTTTCCTTTTCTTCTCACATCCCTTACGTCCCTAGAGGGAAATGACTACCAACCTGACGATCACCGCAAAAAGGGAGGTTGTCTTGTTAGAGCTAGGAGCCGCAATTTCACCCTAAACACAAGGCAAAGGGTCCGCTCCGTGATTTTTGAAAAGTGGGAAAAATGGCATTTAGGGATTTAAGGGATACTAACTTTATTTGTAACAAGATTTCTCGTCTGGTTGGCTTTCTAATTCGATGTACAAGGAATATACATTATTCTGTTCTTTTGAATCTTTACAAGTCTCTTGTCCTCCCCCATAATGTGCTGTTGTTTGGGCTCCTTTCAATACTTCAAATATAATGATAGGCTTGAAAAATTTATCACACGGGTTCTAATGTTCATACAGACAAATGCCAAGACGTGATAAGCATTTGGATTATGTGGATAGGTTGTCCGAGTTTCAGTTACTGAAAATCAATGACTTATTCAGTTTTCACAGGTTGGTTTCTGTAACAAGTTGCTGTATGGCTATGGACCAATCTCCTTTACCAAATTCTTCAATAAAAGTTATATTCGTCATGATAGATTTTTGCACTGGCGTGCAAGGACCAACTCTTTCGTAAATTATGTTTTGTGGCTTTTCCTCGCCTTTGGGAAAGTATTCCACTGAGGAATGCTCAGTCCTTATCATCTTTCAAGTTTGTGTAGGCATCATGTCTTGCAGGCTAATTAATTGTCTTACTTTTATCACGTATCTCGATGTAGGGGGCACAGAAGGTCAACGTCCATTGCATTCAATGGGGCTTGACCTTGTTTCCCCCCTACTTTCTTAAGCAAGCATTTGAGACAATCAAAACTATTCCTTATTTTGATTCTATGAGCTCCACCAATAATTTGCACCATTTTTTATCCAATCGGAGCAACTTAAAAATTTGACCCCTGTACAACTGAAATTGACCGTTTTTATTGATTTTTGCTGTTTTTAGTCTATAACTCTTAAACTTTACGTTGTGGATAGTACAAACTATACCTTTCCTGAATCCTTAAATGACATGGTATACTTTTCAACATGATTGAATCAATTTAAAAATTTGACCCCTGTACAAACTTTGTCTTGGCCCCCTCTCCTTAAGACACCATTTGCTGCACATTGTTAAAAATTTCCGTAAATTAAGAAACATATTTTCCGTAAATTTAACAGGAAAAATATGTTTTAGAAAGAAAACAATTAAAAATAAAAAAAGACCCAAACCCCCAAACAAAAACAAACATTAAAAATATTTAAATTTACGAAAATAGTTTACAAAATTCTGGCAGCAATATTTCCGGACTTTTTTTTTTTGGTCCGTAATTTTAAAATTACGGAAAAAATCTGTTAAAATACATATTTTTTCCATAATAGAGACAAATTTCTGTCAAAATTACTGTCCCAAAGTTCCCGTTACTGACAGAGACATGTCTGTAAATTACACTAAAAATGATCTGGAAATTACTGCTGCCAGAAATTTCCGTAAATTTACGGACATTTTTTTACAGTGCATTTAAGAATTATGTTTCAGGGGTTCATGTCAGTCTGTCTACATATTTAATCACTCAACCTTTTGTACTTGAGATGTGTTACAAATGTCTGCTAGCTCCTGTGGGCTATTACGACAATCTATTCAATTGAATCTGGTATGAAGCCTTTATATATACAGTTCTTGTACAATGGGTTAAAGCATCTGATTCTTTTGAACAAAGTTGAGCATTTCAGCTGTTAATACGGGTTTTTAGTTTTTGATCTCAGCACATCTCCTCTAAATGATTCGTACCATCGACAATATGCGTTTACTGGCACGAATAAAAAATCAGACTATAATTCTTCGTTTCTGTTGCTTCTCCCAGCAAAAAACACCTATCATCACTCTAACCCTTGGAAATAAATACGCCAGCTAGATCGCGCAAGCTGAGAACCGCGAAATTCTAGTTCACTTATTTTTTTACAGGGAGGAGGCCCTGTCGCTACTCATAATACGCCCTGTTTTGATGACCTGTGCACAGCCATCACATTAGAATAGGTAGAAAGTATTTTAACTAATAGCCCAACCGTAAATTTGTTTTAACTGCCATAGGTTAGTCTGCAATGTGCTGTGTTAAATCAATTAATTGAATCCAGACGTCAATTGATCACATGCTGGTTATGTTGAGAAATAGCTAGAAATTACAACAATAACAACAAACAATTAATAAAATACCCAAGGTCAAACCACTTGTTATTTCTCTGGTTGAGTGAACAAGGGAAGATGAGTGATTGTCCAAGGGCCACCTCCCTCTGGGTCATCCCAATGCCGCAAAAGTTACATTAAAGTTGACGGGCGTTGGGTTTAGGACAGGAATTACTCATTTGTTTTCATTAAAATGTTTACCAGTGATATTAGACACAATGAAGACCATTTGTGTTTTTTAAGACAGATATTTCAAAGATTTTATTTGGCTGCTGTTCGTTTGACGGTTCGTGTAATAAAGACCCCCAAAAAAGTAACGCAGCCTGTCTAAATACCCCCATAGGTTACAAACCATTGGTATTTGCACGAAAACATAAATTATATCATAGTTTGTTTTCTTCCGCAAATTTTGATACCCTTCTTGCCCATTGCGATCAATATTGCCAACACAATACCCATTACAAGAAAATTTCTCCCTTTTTAAACAAAGTTGCAATAAAAGGTATAGCCATATTGATTGCCATTCAGTGAAAGACCGCATTCTTCCCGTGAAGTGTGTGTCACTTAATGCATGGCCTGATGCATGGTGTGTATTGTAACTTGTAATAATGTCTTCAGGTGCAACTTTGAAAATGTGACAGATTTTCGTAAAATGGACATTGTGTTGGCGATATTGATCACAATGGAGCAAGAAAGGTGTCATAATTTGCATAAAAACAGACTATTGATATCATTTTATGTTTTTGTGCATAGACCAATGGTTTGTAACTTATGGGGGTATTTAGATATGCTGCGTTACTTTTTTTTGGGTCTTTAGTTCAGGGTCATATGTAAGGAAGCTGGTTCCCGTGGGGCCTTTCGTGTTATTTTCTAATTGTATTGAATTCCCAATCTACAAGAGCCACTTTATCAAAAAATCGATGTTGCCATTGCTGGCATTTATAATATTATCACATGAGGCAGAATCACCTTTAATTAAATACACTGTGTGTAAGTTAATATTGTTTTATATTGTTGCTTGTTTTGAGGTGGAGCATGACACACTCCCGTGGTTGAGGAGTACATTCTAAGATGTGAATCAAGTGAGAACTTACTAATGAAATACACGAGAGATCTTGTCCTGTTTCTTGGTATAGTCTTAAAAGTCCATATTGATGTGGGTTATCCTCAAAATTCTTTAGGAAACAACTGTCAAATTTTAAGATTAATCTAGGCCATCATCCATAAATCTCAACCCAACAATAAACACTCACCTAATGTTAATCATCCTTGCGCAAATATCAATAGGAAAGTAATTATGGTATCAACAAATTCATCGGATGTTCTGATTCTTGTGGAGGAGAAACAATCATCACATTTTACTATATATTTTTATAGCTGAGAAGTTGTGGAAGAAGTTAGATTTGATTAGATAATTAGAGAGTTACATCCAAGAGAGTGCACACGACTTTAATAAAGACTTAGTGAATTTATTCTACCTCTCACTTGTGTGTTTATCTGACTGAGATATTCCCCTCACCACCTAACCTTTGGTGTAATATAGTATTATGCAAATTAAAGGAAGGTCATACAAAAAATCATAGAAAACGCTCAAGTACTATGAAGTTTAACTGAAAGGATGGGATATATTTCGTTGACCATTACAAAATTATCTGCCCCCCCCCATTCATCTTGATAGCGTCTACAAATTCAAGATGGCGTTAAAACGGGACGCATTGGAGATAAAACCTAAAACTAAATAATATATGTATATATTTGGTCAATAATTCAAAAGTATTACGAAAAGTGTATTTAAGTGTAAGAGTATGTCCTTGACAATTAGAACTATGTCTGGCACTGATTCCGTTGATAAATAATAGAGAAATCCAGATGGTGACCATACGGACTTAGGCTGTGGGGACTGTCCTTGATGCTGTTGTTTTGTTGTCTCCATCGGAGGGCTAGGGGAAAACCAAAGTGTAAAATCATAATGAAATTATTAAAATCATATAATAGTCTGTTCCACAAAAAAAAACTGGCCCTTTTCTTGACAAAGATAAAAATGTCCATTCAATTTAATTTCCCCAATATCAGTGACTAGTGGATGCACATAGACTTCAGAAACATGGAGTTAAAGATATTCAATCACGGCCCGGTATGCGTGTAGAAAAAATACTCGATTCCTTTATCTGGGAGTGCAGGGCCTTTGTTATATTGTTCGCGCAGCTGAATGATTCAGCTGGTACGCTCTCCAATTTAGACTGAGTACTATTTTTAGGACAAAATACTTGACCTCATTCCAAATAAATAAATATTGAGCTTCTATAGTGCGTGTTCAATTAAATTTGGCCATGTTTTTTCATCATTTATTCGAAAGGAGAAACATGAACAAACATCATGAGCGAATGTTGCTGGGCAAGCTTGAACCTAACAATGTGTGCCAGAACCAAAATCCGAACCATATTGCTTAACTTCCTTTCTATTCATTTACCGCGTTTTCAGAAGAAAATCTAGGTGTCAACGACCTATTATTATAAGTACACTGGTTAGGTATTGTGAAAGAGGACGGGTATTTGTCACTCAACCGAATCGTGGAGGTGGTAAAACCTGGCTATAACCAATGGCCCCAAATAACGGGCCCATGTAATATATTAGCTCATGGTTTGCTGAAGTTCTATACTATCCATGGTCTCTGATATTGGGGGGCAAGAAAGTGGGTGACATTTTATTTATTTTAAGCAAATGTGCCAGTTTATGTGCCGGGGAACAGAAAGTTATGTGATTGTAATAATTTTATTATTGAATTTACACTGGTTTTCCCTTAGCCTCGATGGGGACAAAACACGAATTTGTTACAGTTGGTATTGGGTCCACGCCCCTTTAGTCTATATGCGTTTCAGACTTTTTCAAAACTACAAATTACTATATGTCTGTATTAATATTTAGAATATGATTCATCCAGAATTAGTATAAAAGTATAAATTGGGGTAGAAACATGTTTTTGATCAACATAGAGATTTATATTAATACTACTTTATTTGTTAATCAGTCTGCATGAATTAAAATTTCAATTATGTTGGTTAAGGATAAACAAATTAATCGGCAATTTGGCAGGTGATTTAAAGAAACTTAAACGAGGGTTTGGCCATAATTTTAAATTTAAGTATGTCAACAAACTAAAATATTGTACCTGACATTAGTTTTAATGTCAAGGCATTTTATTTTTACTTAATTTCGTACCTTCTAATCGTAAGCTTCTGGATAATATAATAGACCAGGAGGTAAAATGTAGATTTAACGAAAATTGGAGGACGCCCATATTTGGGCTGCATGTTGAATTAAGGAAGAAGATAAGTAAATTAATATGTCTGACAAGAGTTTACGAAGCCCCTGGCCCCTCAATTAAAATCGTTGTAGATGTAGAAGATTTCTTCACAAAAGTATTATATCTAGTCAAATGTGAATTTATTCCCAAATTTTGCGATTTTGGTTTTTGGTGGAAATTTTTGGAGACGTCCTGGAAGCAAGATAATGCTTGGCTTGGTAATCGTTTTGCTGCCTTGAAATATATAACTGTGTCTCTTTCTCATATTAGTGGAGTAGTGTAGGGCCAACAATCTGCCGCATTTTCAAGAATTTTATATTTTGGACGCCCTCTTGAATATTGTGGACTGCTGCATGTTTTCATCGTTTTTAAACATTTGATGTGTTACAGGAAGGCTAAAAGGCAGTAAAAAATGGTTGATTTGATTGTGCCGGGGTATTTTAATTTTGAAATTATGGAGTCATATTAGACAGGGCTAATCCAGGGGAAAAAAACTTGCCTTTTGTGGCGTGTGGTGTCAAAACTTTTCTCACGGTTTTAATGTCCCTGAACCAATATACTCTTTTCAAATAACTGGGGGCTCAGATCCAAGATGGCGGCCAAAATTCAAACTGGCCGCCCAAAAAATTCCTTAATTTAGATATAAAGTATGTTGGAATATTTTAATTTCTAGGTTTTCCAGTGGGTTCTGCCACCCTTAAGCTATATACTTCGATTTCAGCTGAAGCACCACCCCTGATGTGGTCTCAAATCCAAGATGGCGGCCAAAATCCAAAATAGAACTATACTGTCTCGTAGATTTCCCTTTTAAACCTTTTCTAGCTGGATATGTTATTCTGAACCTATATTCTGTGTGTTGAGCTTACGGGCCATCTTAAAATTAGTCTCAAATCCAAGATGGCCGCCTATTTTTTTACCTACGGGTAGCTAAAACTTGATCACGTGGGGTCAAATCAACCAATCAGATGTCAGAATCAGACATCTGATTGGTTGAGATAAGATGACGAAATGAGAAATGCAATGAGGGGACGTATGAGAGTGGAAGAGGAGAAAGGGGAGAGGGGGGACAGAGGGACACTGCAGTAAAAATTTGAGTGAAATTTACGGTAAAATACTTCAAAGGTTTTAAAAAGGACATAACAGTATGTGGCTGTAATTTGCAAATATAGAAAAATACTGTTAAATTTCCCCGGTCTATACGACTAAATTTAAAGCTATGGCTACTATTTAAAGTTTAAAGAATGTAAACATCATTAATACAAAAAAAAAATACAGGCCTACACGTTTTCATCTGCCTGAAATGTACACACCATTGCAGAGAGTTAATTTACAGTATTTTATTATCTTTTTCTTTTACACTATTTCCTAGTCTTTTTTTATTATTATCTCTTGCAAAATTTGAACGATACAGGAAAGACTTTGTCTTTATTATTTCTCTTGCCAGCTAGATAAGCAAGACTTTGAAGAAAATCTTTGCCTCCAAGGGAATTTAAGGAGATTTGAAATTAACATAGAAGGAAATAAGAATATCTAGCTAAATTATCAATGCAGAAAAGAGTATTTTGTTAGGAAAGTCTCGTTAGTTGCTCCTGTCAATACTCATAATCTATATATACCCGTACTCGGGAATCCTACTCTCAATTTATTACACATAAATTTCGTAATCAAATGATGCAAAATATGCATTTATTTCTTTTCCATTCGACAAACATTGATATTCGTTTTCTTTTAATCATATATGGTATACTCACCAGTTGGCAATCTATTTGGCGGTCAAACGTCGGCCAAAACCAAAACTATTGCCGGCACCTCCATGGAAACAGAAATAATCTCCCAAACTCCTTAAGAGTTACGCTCGCTACGCTCAGCAAAGACAATGCAGATGTGAGTCACAGATAAACTACTTTTTGAGCCTGAACATTCGTTTCCAGATTAATTTATCGATTTATGTACGAGTCAGAGGTAACATGCGAATGAAAGTGCTATCAAGTTCACAATTAAATGTTACTGCACTATGGGTTTTGCCACACCCTAATCTATTACACAGCTCGATCCTGATCAATTTCAAATTAGGGATGGGTTTGAGACTTGAGGACAGTTTACCAACGTCTAGGATATTCAGCACGTAAGATACGTTTGATACTTTAGTGATCAACACCATGTACCCCCTGATAAAGTGGTATATTTAGTAAAATTATGATTTTATGCAATTGCCGTCTAAACGTCCCTTTTTGAGCCATAGGACCTCTAATTAATCTTTTCCGAATTAATTGTTAATGATGCGCATTGCTACGCTTGATTCGCCCAAAAAGAGTTGTTATCAATTACTTGGTCAATGTCCGAATCAATTCCGGTTTGAAATACACTAACCAACAACCGGATACTAATATTCACAAAATCTGTTGCATATTGGAAGCAAAAGAAATAACACACCAATGATAATAAACATTTCCGTCAAAAGTGACATGTTCCTTTTCGTAACGCCCCTAATTTGGTATCAGCAAAAGCAATATTTTGAAAAGGTGTTTGTAGAAAGGGACAGAAGTTGCAAAAAACAATGGTTCCTGTGATAGCAAAAACAGTTGTAACAGCAAGCCAGCAGTGCTAGGATCACGAAATGCCCCCTTTTAAAAAAAAAAAAAATACTGTGAAATTTCCCCGGTCGATACGAATATATTTAAAGCTCATGGTACTATTTAAAGTTTTAAAAATGTAAACTCATTAATACAAAAAAAAATACAGGCCTACACGTTTTCATCTGGCCTGAAATGTACACCAATTGCAAGAGTTAATTTACAGTATTTTTATTATTTTTTCTGTTACATATTTCTAGTCTCTTTTATTCTTATCTCTTGCAAAATTGAAGATACAGGAAAGACTTGGTCTTTAGTATTTTCTTGCCAGCTAGAAGCAAGACTTGAAGAAAATCTTTGCCTCCAAGGGAATTTAAGGAGATTTGCATTAACATAGAAGGAAATAAGAATATCTCAGCTAAACTTATCATCAAGAAAAGAGTATTTGTAGAAAGTCTCGTGGGGCTCCATAAATACTCATATCTAATATACCCGTCTCGGGAATTCATACTATAATTTTCATACCACAAAATTATAGTATCAAATGATCAAAATATGCCAGTTTATTTATTCTTGCCATTTGCGACAAACATTGATAGTCGTTATTTTAATCATATATGGTATAACTCACCCAGTTGGCAAGATATTTGCCTGCAAACGTCGCCAACCAAAAAAACTATTGCCGGCCCTCCTGGACAGAAAATAATCTCCAAAACACTCCTAAATACCCTATCAGTGATTTGCTAATCAGCAACTCGAAAAAAAAATGATCAAAAATCTGATTTTGCATGTACGGAACAAGTACGGTATCCTAACATACCCTGCAAATGATAAGACCAGACGCAACCTAAATAAGGACAGAATCAGAGATTTTAGTTCATACTGTCCGAACGGCACACTTATTGCAAACCAGAATTGAATGGAGAATCGTATCTGGAAACACTGCCGTTTTCTTATTTTCTGTTATTCTACAAGCTGCAAAAGGTTAACTTATATGAGAATTTACAGACTTATCCTTCACTTTGAAAGCTATTCCTGCAAATTTCAAATATTTTTTCAATCACTGCTTGATTAGTGTCTTTTAAGAGGTACGGTAGCTACTGCTCCGCAAAGGACAAGCAGAGTTAGTCCAGATAAACTACTTTTGAGCCTGACCTTCGTTTCCAGATTTTAATTTCGATTTATGTTCCGAGTCAGAGTTAACATTGCGAATGAAAGTGATATCAAGTTCCAATTAAATGTTTACTGCACTAGGGTTTTGCCACCACCCTAATGCTATTACACAGCTAGATCCTGATCAATTTCACATAGGATGGGTTTGAGGGAGCTTTGTAGGGACAGTTACAACGTCTAGGCTATTCAGCACGTAGATACGTTTTGATACTTTAGTGATCAACACCATGATACCCCCTATAAAGTGGTATATTCTAGTCAATTATTATTTTATGCAATGCGCCGTCTAAAACGTCACTTTTGAAGCCATAGGACCGTCTAATTCATCTTTTTCCGCATTACTTGTTAATGATTTGCGCATTGCTACGCTTGATTCGCCCAAAAAGAGTTGTATCAAGGTACTTGGTCAATGCGGAATCAATTCACGGTGATGATAAAACTACACTAACAACAGTCTACTAATATTAAAAAATGTTGATAATTGGCAAGAAAAAGAAGAAATAACCACACAAATTGCAATAACATTCTCGTCAAAAAGTACATGTTCCTTTCGTGAAGACCCCATAATATTCGTGATAAGCAAAAAGCATTTTGGAAATGTTTGTAAAAAGGAGCCAGACAGTGCAAACTGGTTTCCTGTGATACAAACAGTTGTAAACAGAAAAGGGAACAGTGCTAGGATCACGAAAGCCCATAAGTTCAAAAACTGGACTGTGCTTAGGTATTATTTTTTCATCCCTGGCATGAATTAATTAGTCGGTGAGTTTTGTCTTTTATTTGCAACTAACACTCCAAAATGTGAGTAAAAAAGGGTCATAGTATACCAAATATTGACTGATATGAGGGGCACGGCTTAAAATATAGCCCAAGTGATAGCAAAACCATGGACTAGCCCGAGCGAAGCTGAGGGCATAGTCATGGTTTTGACATCCCGAGGGCCTATAATTTAAATGTGCACCGAATATTAAGCAGTCAATTATATGTTTTATATACCGAATATATTATATTCTTCTCATCTGATTGGTTTAAAGATTTCCCGAACTGACAATTCCTACAACTTTACAAACTATTGCGACGCCTATCGTTACACAGGGGACGCGCACACAAGCGCGCGACTTATAGGAACACGGCTGTTTGAGAATGTCCTATTTTTTCCGGGCACAGCGATTGCCATGCCCCGGGCACAGTTCATCGTGACGTCATCTTTAGGGGCCACGCTATTTTATGATCTACTTTTAACCAATCAGATGAGAGGAATCTATATATGAGGTATATAACTCTTAAGGTTGAGTAAAATCTTAGTCAAAGTTGAGTAAAACTTACCCCCAAAGCTGAGTATTATTTTACCCAACAATACTAGATTTAATGTTAACAATGATAAGGTTTACTCACTTGAACTAAGAGTGTTACTAACATTAAGAGAGTGTCCTTTTTACTCAAAATGAGTGAAATAATTTTAAGTGTATGATTTCAGGAATGCCAAAAGGCGTACACGAGGGGCTATTGTTGTTCGAGAGTTTTGACGCCGACGAGGACGAGAGATTTGGTGCATGATCCAAAATCGACAGAGTCTAGGGCCCTAGAGGACCCCAGGTGTTGGTAAAGGGGATCCGCCAAGCATTTGAAAAACGGTTTTAAGGTCATGCATTATTAATGCATATGGTAAATTTTAATGTGGTGAAAAATAACCTACGTTAAAAATTCATTGTAATCACCATTCATGCCATTACATGTACAGTGTGAGTCAATAAAAAACCCTACAGTCCGGAAGATTTTTCGTCAAAGGTTAAACCGTTATTTTTGCTTCAATGTTGATTTGTTGTTTACAGAGATAAACGGCTATAAGAAGATTTTTATTTGGTGTGTCTTTCGGACTTTGGTTTAAGAAACTATGTCAATTTTGCGGAGCACCTTCTAAAAAGTCAGTTGGCCAATTTAGCCATACAGACGGAGAGACTGACACCGACGCTATACCATAACACATCTTAGCAAAGACATTACACATGCAATTTCGTGTTAGAGTTTTTCTTCGACAAAAAAATATCAGTTCGAAATTAAAATGGTCTATTTTGTAACATTAATTATAAGTAAAAATATCTTAAAAAAAATTAAATTACATTGTTCAATCATAAAGAGTCAGTATTGAAAATCAATATCAAATCAATTCTCAGTTCATGAACATAATTGAAACTGCTCAGAGTTTTTGTTATCTCAAGGTAATTATTTTTGCACAAAAACAGTATATCTCAGCGTCCATAAATTGCCAGAAGAAGAACTAAAGCTGAAGTTTCTGTAAATAAATCGGAATTAAACCTTTAAAATTATTATCGCACTGCGGTTTTGTAAGCAGAATACAAAACTTTTATGGTTTCACTTTGCTCCCACGTTTCGTTGTAGGTAATACCATGAAAATCTTGCTGAACCCAAAGTAAACTTTGGTCTTACACCGCTTCTTTGAATTTCTTATTCAGGAAATGGAACATTTTTTTACTTAGCATCTTCTTTTTGTAATCTCTGGGATATTTTAGTTTAGAATCCTTCAATTACTCTCCCACCTTCTATGTTCAACAATAATTGGTGTTAATTAAATGTTTGTACTTCAAATCATGCTGAAGACCCTGGCCTTTATGTAAGCGATGCATTCTTTGTTTGGATCAAAATGGCGCCCAAACAGGATTTTTCGAAGTGTCATCAGCCAAAAAAGGCGGAACTTCTTTCTCCAAAGTCCAAATGACATCAAATAAAGTTTTGAACAGCCGTTTATCCTGTTTATACCATTAGCAACCATTTGAGCAAAAACAATTCTTAACTCTTTAATATTTTTATTGGAATGGAGGTTTTTTTGATCACATGTATAGTGGAAACTATAATTGAAACGCCAAGAGCATTTCAACAGTTTTAATCTAAACGCAAATCCTTTTAAATGTGTTATTTATTTAGACATGTACACCTGTGACGGTTGAGTGACCCAAAGCAGTATCATGGGGTCCCCCAACCCGCGGAAGAGCGCAGAACTTTGCAATTTTCTTTTCTAAAATTAGCGTTCCTCTTTGAAATTTCAAAGTGGTTCAAAACATTGTCCATTTCACAAGTTTGCTAAAAAACGTTTTGAAATCACGACTTTTCAAAAACAAAATCTGATTGGACCGAAAAATTATTTTAACCGATTGTAAATAACCCACACAAATGGGTTAAAAGCCGTGGCAGACCCGAAGGGGCCCGAAATATTGATTATATTTTTGATAACTGATAAACATTTGATGTTCTTGCAAATTTAGAAAAACTACGAATAACTGTTCAAAATGAGGGCTATATCGTGCAAACTGATTATGCAGGTAGAATACAAATTCATGCACGCGAATTGTGTATGTAGTAGCAGTCTCAAATTACAAGAAAAACCAATCTACATTGTTGCATATAGACTGCATAATTTGGA